>JALPQI010019236.1:0-20883 GCA_025490895.1 Thaumatotibia leucotreta
CGCATAATCCATAATAAAATTGGTCACACGAAATAAGAAATACCGTTAAAAAAGTTTGTTTTGTGATAGTCAAATCTGTAACAAGATCAGCCTGTACATTAAGGACGCAAGTACGCCCTGCGACCACCTCTGCAAAGGAATTATCTTTGTTTCTATTGAGCCTAACAAGAATTATAGCAGGGCAGCTGGCGCCGTTTTGAGGAAGTACGCTCCATGTGTGACCAGGGTTGTGCATTTGATTGTGTCTTATAACTTATAAGGATGGAGATTGAGACAATTTATAGGATTGCACAGGAAGTATAATTCTGGTTTCTGTGACAGCATTTCTATTTTATTTATAGATAATTATTATAGAGATAGTTAGATCGCATCGTGTATAATAAATAGATAAATCAGATATAAAACTTGTAGTTTAGTCTTTTCTAAGGTAATGGCGGTCATGATGCAAATGCATTTTTTTAATTTACATGATAAAGACAAGGATTAAAAGTAAAAGCCGTTGCACATTGATGCAGTTACCCTACGAAGTCAGATATTGCACTTAGACCACTTGCAGAATCTAGGGTTAACCAACGTCGAAATTATCTAGTTCATACGTTTTTAACATTTCTTACAGTTTATCCTTGTGTTATCGACCTAAAGTTAGAACACGCATTGTCATCCTTATGATAATTAAATTCATTGATCAAGTAATAAAAAAAAAACAATAAAATAATTCGTATAACTACATTACATAACGAAAACAAGAAAAAGATATCGCAACAATATTTGTAAGTAGAATTAAAAAGTATAAGTACGTAAATTACGAGTATTGTACAAAACCTATAGGACGATGACTGTTATACGTAGATAGATTACAAACACTCTCATATTATGAGGGTTAACGTATTTATATTTTTAAAGATTACTGGAATTTTTAAATTTATATTAGGTAACGTAGTCAGTATGTCCTAAGTCACGTATAGTACTTTGTCATCTAGTTACTTATAATTACGTTTCATGATAGTAGCATTCTCTTTACACCAGATGTATCGCTTGCCTCTTAGTTAAACCCCGATCAAAACGAGATGTGTAATAACACCAAACGATATTATGATAATGAAATTTGTAAAGGAAAAAATATTCACCCCAAAATTTACTAATCCATAGTTTTGCCCCAAAATGCGGTTGGAAGCAACTATTTCTGCTAAATTGAAGTAAAAGGGAGCTGTAATCAAATCACCGAATGCCGGGATAGAGGGATAATCGAATATTATGATCCACTTACGTTTTTTCCTGGTAATAGGTATGGTGGTAAATGGTGATGAATGTTCATTATAACATACTTTTTATGGAAGTGTAGAAATTGTTTATTAAATTACGACATTACGGGCGGTTTTTCCATAAATGATTTATAAATTCGACTCGCAGTACCCGAAGAGTGATAAACGCTACAAAGGCACAAGTATCAATTTGCGTAGCCAAGTTACCAATCTTTTTCTCTAGAAAGGAAGTTCGTTTTTCGTTTAAGATTCACCATTAAGCGTTAGCGATTGGCATCTTGGCTACGCACCCTGTTGTTTGTCTACCTGTTAGCGGACTGTATACCAAAGACTTTAAATAAATATAATATTCAAGACATCTTTCATATTAGAATGTAATTCGAGATATTCTTTGAATCGAGTTTTTTTTTTGTTATATTTCTTATTAAACCTAACAACCCTCCATATTTTCATCATTGCCCTGAAATAAAAAGCAAAATTCTATTTGCAAGTCATAAATCACATATTACCTGGCAGATTACGAAGCGCATAGACCAACCAATATACTTTTACTGAAACGTAAGCAACAATAGTATTTATTGTAATGTATTACGGACGTTGACTAGCTCCTAGTTTAAATATGTGGAATTGTACTACAGTACAAATGTAAAAGGTAGTAACATAGGTATGAGAGCGACTTTCTTACAGACGCTTTGTATCGGATGCCGCAGCAAGGGTTGAGCCGCAGACAATTTGTCATACGACCGGCCAAGCGTGGTGGAAGACGATTCAGATTCCCTTTCGGGGATTTGGAAATTTGTTATTGTTACGCTCATGTGGGTTTGCAATTGTATAGGTTAAGGTAATATCTTTTGAGAACGCTATAATCTGAGAAAGGGTACAGGGGTAGTAAGAGGTACGTATTAAGCAGGAAGTAGGTAACTACAACATATGATAAGACGCGAGGTATCTCTGACTGAACCACATTACATTTTAAATTATATTGGTAAAATATTACGTATTTTAAATATGTCAGCACGGATCTAAAACCGCGTAATGTTTATTTTACATCAAAAGTATCCTAATCCTGGTTGACCAGCACTTTTTTCTGTACAATAAAAACCCAATTAATAATAATTGATGCCATAACAAGCATCCAATATAGGGTCACCATCGCTATATTTTCCTAATTAATTAACATTTATTCTTTTAAATCATTCATACGATGCCTCTAATCCCTCGTACGGGATGAAATAACATGCGTGCGGGGTAAATCCGAGTAAAAAGGGGTAAAAATAGGTCATGCGGACATCGGCTTTAATCTGTTTAATTAACATGGTAAAAAAGGTTCGATTTTCACCCTACGGGCTGGTCTAATGATGTGTTAATCTTTAGCGGATCGAATGAAAATATATCGTGAAGCCAACCATAATACCAGTCAACCGAATAATGTATGTATGTATAGCAATGTATGTGATTCGCGGGAAATATAGGAATAAGTTGAATTTTTATTTGATTAAATAGGTACCTTCATATACAATTGTGGGTGGAAATTAGAAACCTTAAATAGCTCAATTTCGGCTGATCCATTATAGCCTGTTAAAAAAAATCACGATTTATCCATTGTGCAGACAGTATAAAGGCAAGAACAATTTTCATTCAATGCCAGTAGGTATACCAAATGATGACCTATTAAAATTAAATGATCGTCTAGGTAACGGGCCTTTAAAATTTGAAGCCAGATGAGACCAAATTGTCTCATTTCATTATATCCGAGGACGTTTGTGAAGGCAATCCCGGGCGGGTGGCAGTTTCGAAGCACACCTGAGACTGAGGTAATCAAAGGAACTGTGATGCGAGTCATTTCGGGCAGTTTAATAATAACTGACAACTAAAGTATTCTATTCTATAAATTCCAGGGACAATTTCCTACGATCGGTTTCAAATTAATATGGAATAATATTAGGTGTCACCACGAACTTGACTTAGATTTAGATACTTTGGCCGAGAAAATGAATAACATACGAGAAAGTCCGAAAAATTTAAGGAACCTTGATTTGTCATTCAAATTTTTTTAATGAACATTTCTTTCACTTTATGTAAATATTGTCAAAGGTAACATTGTGAACCAGGGATCGGATACCGGTTTTTCTCCATACAAAAGTACGGTTCTAATTTCGTTCTTCGGTACATAAATTCTTTGTTAATGGAGTAATTTAAAAATACGATGTTGTTAATTACATAAAATATTGTTTACTACATAAACATTTTAGAATATTGGGCTATTTCAAGCTTTTACAAAAAATCGGTTTCGTTCCCTGTTGTGAACTATTTTTATCCGATTATACTTAAAGGTGTTCAGGCATTTTTCAGAAGTCCTTAGCTCGATTTTCTCGGAAGTCGTCAGAAGGCCAGCGGGGCGTTCACACGGAATAGCCCCACTGTGAACTCAGATTAAGGGTTGGTTACGGTTAGAGTTACGTGGTTTGAATTTACCGGTATTTCCTATAGGTACCTATACCTCTTTTATTTTATTATACTAAAAAAAGGGGTTCTTACATATAAAGCGAACTAGTGCATTAGTTGACTCACATCAGAAGTAGATACACTATACATTTTGTAATAATAACGTTAAAAAAATAACGAATGTAACTTTGAGTTTCCTTTTAAAATATACAGGGTGTAAGTCTAATATGGGCGAAGCTCTTAACGGGTGTTAGTTAACGACATAATAAGTACATTAAAATAACTTTTACTTAAAATTAGAGCAACAAAATTTTCCATACAAAATAATTCGGCGCGCAATGTAGAGCAACATACGCGAGTTAAGCACTCGTTGACGGCTAATTTCAAAAGCAGATGACATAACTGCCATATCAACAATAACAAATGTTCGTACCTACATTGCTGCTCCGAGAATCTTAAAAAAATTCTGTTGGGTCATAATTAAGAGTAACTTTAAAAAAACCTTGTAATCCATGATTACACTAATGAATCCCATGCCTGGTTTAATTGATCGCCCGTATTAGATTTACACACTGTATTAATATTATACATATATGTAATTAAAAAAAAAAAACAATAAATTACTAATAAGTACTCCTTTAATATACAACGTATTTAAGTAGGTACTGTATATTATACAGAAACACAAGCGCCACGCTACATTTAATCTTCCATGAAAACAAAAACACATCAGAACATTTCATCAAAATTTCATATTCGCAGTCATTTGTCTCGAAAGAAAACAAAACATTTCGGTATTCACCGCGTCATTCTCGCCCCTATTTCCGAGTTATAAAGGCAAATGATTTCTTGCTCAACTTGAACACATATTTGGGTTTTGTGACATAAGCATAAAGCGATTATATGTCGACAAAATTTGTATTTATTTATATTTTACTACAGCTGTTAAATTGGTTACTAGTTCCACATTTTAAAGTAAATGTAGAAATTTCAATCTAAAACAGAAACCATCGTTTTATCTAAAGACAATCTAAACGTTTTAATCCATTAAATATTATACCTATGATCAGGATCACTACACTCCACGCTTCTAAAAACTTTTTCGCTACAAAACCAGAAACCCATATTAACCTACGTCGTAGCGCTACGAACGTAGTATCTTCTTACTAGTGAATGTGTTCAAGAACCATGATGTAATTATATCGAAGCTAATATTCCTTCAACAACAATTACAAGTATTAATGTTTGACTCGGTCTAATGTTAATATAATTATTTCGGCTTGAAACGTAGAAATACTATTATTCCATGCTGCACTAGTATTTAACATGGGTACTTTATATCAAAGTAATAATTAAAAGTTAACTGGTGCTCTTACCTTAAGTATAAAAAGATGAACTCCTTAAAGTTAATTCGCTCGTCGTCTATGGTGAACGCCATATTGTTTAGTTCATTAAAGGTGCGTGCAGGCGGAAACCGTCTCCGGCGGATCTCTTTGGCGGCGAGATCAGTGAGCTGTAGGTCGCCCACAAATTTCAGTATTACACGGATTATTTCATTTTTATTTCATATCTTTTTTGATAGGTACAAATACTACCATAAATATGTATCTAGTAAAGTTTCCGCGGTATGCTCGTAATTTTTTTTTCTATACAAATAATATATGTTATGTGATTTAGTCAGTGCCAATGGAGAATTACGTATGATTGTATGAAGAACCCTGAACCTATACCATGCTTGTAAATAATAGAATTTTATGCAATAGTGGTATTATAAGGGTCAAAAAGTGCGAGCGGCGTGAGTTGCGATGCGAGCCCGAAGGGCGAGTATCGCAATTTAAGACGTCGCGAGCATTTTTTGAACTAGTAATACAACGTTGCATACTATACTTTTTCTACGACTAAGAGGCATAGCATACACAGAACTCATAAAATATCCTATATTACTGAGCGCCACACACGTATTCCAGATGTCACCAATAAGCACATAGTTTGTATAACAAATATAACATTGATAGCCCATCCCTACCTGCATTCCCAAGAAGAGCAGGCAAAACATTAGAAATTAATGATGAAAAACTCATATTTCAGATACATTTTAGGCACTGCACAAACTTTAATTCAAATCGACTCAAATCAAACCGAGCGCTATACTGAACTGGGGGCCGTCCACGAACTTCGAAATTTGCAAAAGTCGAGCATCTGTCTCTGTTACTCTAATAATAATTTTGTTCAAGTGACAGAGACAAATGATCGAAACTCAATTTCGAAGTTCGCGGCAGGACTTTCAACTGCTAGCGGAAAGCGGGAAGGTTTTTTTTTAATGCAGCTGTCATTGTCTATGGATAACTTTGCTTTTAATATCGTCCTTACTTGCCTGTGATAAAAATACTTTTGCATAATATGAAATTAGTTATTGGTAGAAAAATATAATATATCAAATTAAAATAATTGAAAAAAGTAATTTTTATTCTATTTTCTAAATATTTAGTTAATAATTGTAATTATTGTAATAAGTAATCTCGGTAATGTTGGTAGCAGCGTAAAAACTCGAAGATGGGCACAAATCCAATATGGCGTCCATCATGGGTGTGATGTGGCAGTCTGTGGCAGACCGCAGTACGTTTTTGAGTCTGTTCGGAAAGTGACGACGTCTGGCAGCCAGAGACGCCCATATATCTCGCATGCCTTCTCTTTCCGAACAACGCTGCGACTTTACGATACCAGCTGAGAAATACCGGCTGCGTTTTTGAGAAATAGACTATAGACTTTTGACAGATGTAATTATGTATATCTTTACAATAGTGTGCGTAGCTATGTAACTAGCAAAAAAAAGGTCAGGAGTAGAAAAATAATATTATGTTGTTGATGTTACATTGTTATCTGAAATATTTATTAATTATATTTTCACGGTGCTACACAGTCATGATACTCATAAGAAACATTATTTACGAATAAACATTATCGTTTATTGACCTGGACGCCAAAAATGTACGTAATGTCCCTAAAAAACACAACATTGTATTCGCCCCACACACCTTTGACGCACCGTGCGAACAATCGCATGCAAACTGAAAGCTACCCCAAAGACTGTCTCAAAAAGATCAGTCGCGGTCCCAAAGGTATAAAACAGTTTTCAAAGTATACCAAAACCAAGAATAAAGCGTACTTGATTTAACAATAATATACCTTATTACTTTATACTAAGCACCACCTCGTACTACAAAGTTATTGTTTGAAAACACAAATTAACGAGATGGGTTTCCATGGTTGTTTTTTTATTGAGACGCCAAGTTTGATGAGCATTTTATTGAAAAATCAAAAGATTTTTTGGCGGCTGGTTCCATTGCGGCTGCGGTAATTAATCAGCTGTGTTTTGCGTGGATTCGATTTGATAAAGTGCTTGTCTCTTGTGCGTTTGTCTCTAGCTAATTATATAATATTTTTGGGTATGTTAGGAACGCAGTGAATTATATTTTTACATTTATTTGAAAAGAATTAAACCTTAAATCACTTATCACAATAAGTAGTTTTTGCTGTTTGCGTTTTTACATTAAATTATAGCATATGTGTGCATGTAAGTTATCTTACGGTAGCTTTATAGTTAACAAATGAAATTATCTAAGCTTCATACATGTTGTGTACATAGAATTATTTCTGGCATTCCGGTATACAATCTGAATCTATAAAAAAAAATCAATAACTACAGCACCTTTTTTAGATGAATAACGTTCGTTTTTATGATTTACTAGCCCGCAAACATGATTTTCCGTCCATTAACCCTTGTGTCACCCATATTGCCCCATTTCCTCTCGGCGACTCCTCCTTATTCAATTTAGACTCTTCGTTAGGGTCAGTTGAGGAAATATGGACGTGTTTATGTTTCCTCCAGGTATGTTTATGTACAGTAAACCCTGAAACAACATTGAAAGTGTTGTATATTTTAGACTACTGAGAAACTTTTTAGTGATGGTACTTGCCTTGTCCGTATTAATTTAGGAGACAAGTTAAGTTAAATTGACTATAAGACTAAGTTAATTGTACTGTTTGTATTGCTATAGTTAATTGACTATATTAGAAGGTTTTACTATATTTTTTGACATTATTTTTAAATTTAAACTATAATTAGTAATACAATATTTTTCTATTAAGATGGCGATGTGTGTATTATAATGTGCTATTGCTCACTATGAAAATTTTGCATGCTATTACAATGGTGAATTGTGCTGAACTGTATTACTTTTTTATGTCATCTGCATTTCTTTGTAATTACCATAATACTAAGCAAATAAAAATATGACTATGACTATATAGAAAATGTTGTATTAACTGAAAAAGTGCGTAGCCTGTTAGTGAATGTACGCATTTATTTGTATTCTATATTGTCGTGAAAGTGTGTAGTTAACCGTTTTTCAGTAAACACAAAATAGGAAAATACAAGCGTTTTATTGCAATCGGTATTGTTATGCGAAACAATAACACTAGAGACGAAACTAATACAAAAATACAGGACGAAAACCGCATAACTCATTCTATAACCATTAGCTAAAACTGCGCAAACAGGAACTATTGACTTCACCTACTATATACGTCATTGACCTGAAACCCTAGTTAATAAATAACTAGCACCTGAAATAAAAGGACGGTAAACGTGGGTAGTCGGAGAGCAGTTAATCGCATTTCGGCACCGCCTTCGCTCCCGAATGGCTTCATTTACGATTTTTATTTCCGGGTTGCCAACTTATAATGGTGCACAGTAGAGAAAGGGAACTGTTTAGACACGTATACCGTCGCCATCAGATATCGGAGCTGCTTGGGTGCTCACAAATATCTGAGCAAGTCTCTATTGTGAAGGCGTTAGAGTGCATTTTTTGAGCACTGTGTCAAATCCGTTATTTCTGCCTATATTATGGGCATGTGCTCATAATCATAACTGTGTTAAAGGCATCCAACTATTATTTTATTCTCATAATAGACATAGACAAATATGTTCCACAACTGTGCGTGCGCGTCTTAATTTTTGTAGGTTGCATTCAATGGCCACTGCATCCTCTGACGGGTGATTATGAATAAGCACGTACTAAATAGATTACGTAATTCCGTAGAATATTATAAATAGTAAAATCGATATTCAAACGCAAATAGTATACCTGGGGCCTATTTCTCGAAAGCTTGTAACTTGTAATACAAGCGGAAGTCCTTATCTAATTAATAGTGTCAAAAAGAGACTTCCACTTGTATTACAAGTTACAAGCGTTCGAGAAACGGGCCCCTTATCCAAAATATGCCCTTCTTTACTGTTCTGTAGCGATCCTGTGTATGTAGTGCTGTGGTGATGTCATTTTATCGAGTATCATGTTATACAACTGCAATATGCCAACAATCAACTTTTTATTGGTAGTGTATTTCCACATAACAAATTAGCGTATGTTATTGCACCCAATTTTGGTAGCTTTTTTAATTGCATAAGTTTATAAACGCTTCAAATCATCTAATTCATTTGTAGGATTCCCCTCCGCTTCCCAACCACCTAAATGTTAGTGTTCAAAATATAAAAATAGTGTATCGGATACTTACAATATGCTAACCAATACCAAAAAACATACGCTGCAATCGTTGCGAAAAAAAAAATACGTTACAACGTTACATAAATTTAATATGAAGGGCACCTACTGGCGCCACTAACATTTCGATGTCGATAAACCAGTCGCGCATCCCTACGGATAATAAGCGCTATCGGTGTATTGAGATTAACTCGGTTTTATAGCATCAGGTTAGTATGCATTAAATTTAACGATTCGCCTTCATTGGACCATTGCTCTAAATTGCTACGGACAAAGATGTTTAAGTACTATTTTAACTATTTATTTTATTTGTGCCAACGGTTGATGCTATAAAAATAACAATATAAAATAGCGAAAAACAAAGGTATGAAAGAAGTGCTCTGTGGATTTTCGGTTTTATTTTATGGATTGCAATGTTCAGTATTAATAAATATAAACAATGGAATTTTGAATTCGATTTATTTTCGAGGTTAAAATTTTAAATGCATTTTGATTCCATTACTTGCATCAAAAACCAGACACAAAATAAAACGTTTGTGATTGTAACGCTAAAGTATTAATTACATGCATAGCCAATTACAGATTCTAAAAGAATACCCGCCTACGGCCACAGACAGTCAATAAGAGACAACCCCCACATATGCCAAATACCAAAAACAATTATCAATGTAATCAAAAGCGCCCTCGCAAGCGACGACTAATTAATCGCAAGAGCGATTTTCAATCGCCCGTGCGGTTGAGTTAATGAAAAATCGGCCGGAAGCTGGAAGAACAGAGTCAAAGGCGATCAGCTGACCGTAGTAATTGGGTGCTATGGGTGACTGGGAGTGAATGAGAGGAATTCGAATTGTCTAAGCACACTCAATTTTGTGTCCTAATGAACACCGAACAGGTACTGCTGAAAATAGTTCTTGGGGGATCATCATGACATTGACAAAGCCACAATTATTCGCAGTATGGAAATAATATATATAATTAAGAATTGTAGGTAATTGTATAGTATAAACATAATAATCTTACATATTTTCCCAAAAAAGGTCACCGGAAATCGATGTATTTATTATTAAAATACATCATTGCAGCAGGAATAAAACCAATTCACTGTGAATAGAAAATATAACAAAATAATTATAAAGCAACTGACGAGTAAGTACCTACGTGGCTCTATTGCATCGTCAGATTAAAATTTTAGTAGGATGTTGAGAATGGATTTTCACATATATCGAATCATATACAGCAAAAAAACATAGTTCATCTTACGAGGGATAGGATCTTGGTACATTTATTTGTTGGACTCAGTAGGTATCGCATAGTTGTAAATTGACTTTTGCATTTTTTTTTTCTTTAAAATAAGAATCAATGTACATAAGTTGTACTTGTCCATTCCTAGTGCTGTCACCCTACTTTGGTTTTCTCTGAATTGCATTACGAAGAATCAGGTGTTCTAAGTATTCATAGTGTTTGGATAACGATACAAGAAAAACATAAAATTAGAGAATTCCCCTGGGGTACCCTTATCCCCGAGAAGTCAAGCTTTACGATCCTATTATAAAATGGTCTTTATGAGCGATTTTATTGCTAAAAGACTTCAGTAATTTCGTCATGGCGAGAGGGCAAAGATGAGATTCCAGGAGTTAAGGGCTATTAAAAGTTTGAAGTAGATTGAGTTATTTCGGTCACTGAAACTTTCAGGTGTGGGAAATTCTTAATTAGTTAGCTGAGTTGCAAAAACCATCTAAAGATCTTATTTGGCTGTTATTTAAAACATTATGGCAGGAAAACTTTATCTCTTTTTATCTAAACGTCAACGTTTAAATTCCCGAGAATATTTTCACATACCTTTACATTCATATGTACTTCACTTATGATGTGGCTCTAAGACGAGATAGAAGCCATCCGGTTCGGTCTTAAGCTTCATGCTCCAAGTAAAGCGCAGACATTTTAAATAACATAAGGAAAAATTAAGAAGATGCCCATGAAAATGCCTTATTATAAAGAACAGAAAAATATTTTCGAATATTTTAGGCTCATATGAATACGTGTACGTGTACCCATCAACCCTTCCACATAAACAATAGATAAAGCGTAGACATAAAGCGCTAGATATAAAGCAGCAGACATAAAGCGAGCGGAGTGGAACGCCCCTCGCGCGGACTCAGCACACGTCATGCTTGTCATCGATACAGGGGATTTGCATTTGGAATGCGATTTTAAATTTTGTTCCACCTGAAATATTACTGTGACTTTTGAACTACGTTAGTTGGAAAAGGGGATATATCTTGCATAATATTTTGTTGTTTGTGTGTATACAACAAAGTATTTTAAGTAGGAGAGTATTTGTTTTAAAATATGTGTTTTGTAGAGACACTGAAACTTTTTTTTCTAATTGCATCATAAATATAATTAGTATTAGCTAACTTTGAGCCATTATTCTTTACGCAAATATTTCTGATATTTTTTTAAAAATATGTTACTCGTAGTAAGTGCAAATAAATCACAATAAAAGTGCTCATGAAACGATTGAGACAGTTTATTATTTGTAATTACTTGAAAGTAAGTGTTCACTTTTACGGAACATAATATATATTCAATATAAATAGCTTTAGCATCGTTTCCTGGACACGCTGTACAAATCGTTTTGCGCTCTTGCAATGATCGTATGTTGTCCGACGCGAAATCAATCACTGACATCTCTTTCCGGCACCTGATGCCATCTGTCTTTCGACCCATCCCTTTAACTAAACAGCCACAAAAATGGCTGTTATTTTTAAAAAGGTTTTCAATTTTTTTTTCTGAAACAGGCACTAACATAGCGTTTTTAGTTATAAAAATACTAATAAAAATACTAGCGTAATTGTATTCTTACTTCGGACTTAGGCATAAGTTACCTGGCCAAAAGAATTTCCCATTTTATAATTGAATCCGAACCGCAATAAGTTCCGTATTTCTGATTAATTTGACGCAAAAACTCGATTTTAGATTTATAACAAAATTCAAAGGGGATAGCTCTGAATGGAAATTTTCATAGGATGCATTAAAATCTGTTTCCACAGCTATGTTCAGGAGCACCGTTCAGCACAAGCTACAAGAGGAAGTCCAATCTTCAACCTTCAATATAAATAAATGTATTGTATCCATATTAATATTTAGTTTCTGTATGTGTGTTTAAAATGGTTTTATTGTTAATGATTTTTTCATATTTTTCAGACCCACAAATCAAAAGTGAGATTTACACATGTTGCGTTGGCTTAAGAAAAAACTTTACACCTTATTCATTTTAAAGTCATATTCAACGATACCTCGCACTGTAGGATAATTAGGATATCAGTAAAATAAAAAAGAACAACCCCACTTTTTTTGAGTAGCAGAGATTGGAGGAGAAATAAACAATATTTTTATTTCGTATATCCAATTTGGACCACATCATCATTGGCTAAAATGTATTAAGGTAGCTATGCCAAGCCTGTTATAGTCAGAGATCGGATAAATGTGCGTCATTGTTTGCAATAATATGGACATGACTCCGAAGTTGCTTGAATAATTATTCATTTAATCATTTTCAGAAAATTACCTTTTTGACACCGGTAACTATGAAAACCTTTGTGAATAGACCCCTCAAAGCTTTGAAATCAAATTTCAAGAAAACATTCGTTTAATTATTCATTTAATCAAATTTGGTGCCATGTCCATATAATTGCGAACAATGACGCACATTTGTCCGGTCTCTGGTTATAGTAAAAATGTTGCAGGCGAAACAATTACATGGCACCCATTTTTTACATCTAACACTGAAATGTAAAATAAAAAATGGCGGCATTGTGTGAAAATAATGCATGGGACACACTTGATGTTCTTTATCTCGATTATTCACCGGATGGGAAACATTAACGTGTTTTACTCATGTGCTATAATGTTGAATAAAACGGGAAGAGAAAATCGTTTATACATTTCCGTTTTGGTAATCGTATTGAGCAACATATTTTTTCTATACATACACTATAAATAGTCGGTACGCCCACTTCAATTATAAAATTCTCGTCAGTATATCACTTGCACCGCACCTTTTGTCCGTCTGACGGCAATAACAAGTCCATAAACCGTTTTTACTGCCTTTGTTCGAGTAAATGTATGTAGGTTTGACTTTTTAAACAATGACCGTATATTTTCAAAGAAAATCCGATAATTCTCAAGACTTCTTACGGCTTCTGAATATTAACAAAAGGCAAAATGCAAATAAAATATTTTACGTCTTGAGAAGTGAAATGAATTCTTAAAAGACCCGGCGACATCCTTGCACAAAGTATCAGCATTGTGATACAGCGAGGAAATGCCGCTAGCATCCTCGGTATAATGCCATCACAAGAGCCAATCTTAGATGTAAATATATATATATATATATTATATAGAATAAATGAATTAATAAAATGAAATGAATTAATAATTAGTACAGATTTGTAGTTTTTAATCTACATTATAATACATTTACATTAAATTAAAATTTGTTAATAAGTATTTAGCAATAGTACTATTATATTTCAAAAAAATCTTAAAAGAGATTTAAAATTAGTATAAAAATATTGATTTTGTATTATATTGGGATCAATAAATTAGGTACCTACAACTACATGTACCAGTAGAATTTTTTTTTTTAACTAATATAGCTGACTTTCAATAGTTTTTTTGTCTTTGACACATATTGTGAAACTAGTTTGCAGATATATTTTCCGTTAATACTAATCAATATAAATATAAATATCAATATATATATACTTAGGTCGATCTTTGTCCAGAGGCTGGGTTTGGCGCTAAAAGGGGGAATGTCGCCAGCATTTTGGGGAGTTTTCCGGAGGCAGGGGACCTCAGGGAGGTTTTTTATAATTTAATTTTAAGTTAGAATATTTTTCTTAGTTTTGTAATTAAGGTTTTTATTTTTACTTTTGATTGTATTTCGTTAGATTTAATTGTATATTCATGTTCAATATTTTAACACAGAAAACATGTGTTTTTTATAGTGAAAATTACAGTTGGAGCATGGGGTAGTCTTTAGGAAAACTGTAAAACATTATTATCAAATAAATTAAAATTAAATGTGCATTTATATCAAGCTGTGGGTCGTAAAATGTTAGATACAGTATATAATTGTCCATTTGCCAACTTTGCAAGTTTCTTCATAAAATAATAGGTACTTATCAAAAAAAAATCAATATAAATAATTTTAACTAAAAGGGTATGTGAACTTCAGGTTTTAAGTGATGATTATTTTTGAATGTGCGTGATTACGAAATAATGCAAGTTTTTATGTTTGTTTACTTTTTTTGCTACTGGCACACGGAATAGTGAACTTTACAATAAAAATATGTTATTAGAAAAAATACTTGTTGTTATACAGTTTTTTTGTTTGTCTACAGTCTACACTGACAGAAAAAATACTTCGTACAAAAAATATCTTTTTATAATTTCGAATTTGCAAAAAAAAGGATTGTAAGAGACAATCCTTTTTTTGCAAATTCGAAATTATAAAAAGATATTTTTTGTACGAAGTATTTTTTCTGTCAGTGTAGACTGTATAGACAAACAAAAAAACTGTATAAAAAACATTTTACAAGTACCTACGAGCGTGTGGGTAGTACTCGCATGACTAAGTGTATTTCCGACTGTTCCTAAATTTGAAGTAACGTGTGAGTTTGTCGGTCGTTCATCTTTATCATTGAGTTATCCTGTGAACTGTGCCACGTCGTCATCGCAGGTATTATCCTGTTACTCGCATTACTGCCTACGCTGATTACTTGCTACTGGAATTACCGCCATTCGTTGCCCTTAGGAGTGTAAGACAGGCCAACCTGCAATTATTTTAAGGATTAAAATGTTGAACGGAATATGTGAATGTTGAATCAGGTACCCATTTATTTTTAAAAAGCTAATTATTGAAAGATCGTAATTGCGAAATAGATTTATTAGTACACATAATCTACGACATGGGATTAATATATTAATCCCACAATGTCGTAAGAGATGTGCTTACCATAGAAAAAATCAACTGCGAAAGACTCTGGTTGTCACGGGATTCGAACCCGCTTCCTCTGGATTGCCGGTCCAACATGCTTCCAATTACACCAGACTACCTTCCTTCGATCACAGCGAATTTAGTCAATGGTATTGTGAAGCTAATCACTAGCGACATCTGTACGTAGTGTTTCGAAGGTACTACAACCTTAAGCCACTCAAAGACGTGTGTCTACCACAATCAATTATATTAATATCAACCCTGCTATCTAGCTTAAACCTGGTGTACCGTGTAACCGATTCTTTATTTCCAGCGGTGAAAAAAGTGATCAATAATCATTATAAAATGTTGGAGAGCGATGTTTATCTTTTTCGCACTCTAAATCAGTGGTCCATACTTCGTGTTTTCAAATTACTATCGCTGATAATTACGCAATCGAAAAACTCAAATATTGCCCCACTGGTTTGTACTTCGTTCATTTTACTACTCTCAGTGACATATCACTAATAAAAAACACCTTTACTTACTCGTACCTATGTATAATGTATAAATAATTGTATGTTGTATTTCTTTCGCATTACCCTGGTCTATAAATTCACTAAATCTACATTCGTTCTAACATTTCGTAGGTCTTCTCAGCAATCTGCGACTGAAACTTTAGTCATCACTATAGTAGCATCAAGATACTACATAGAACATGTGTCGTATTCTAGCTATTTTCCTAGTAGTCGGCTTGGGTTACGTGGGAGCTTCGGGGAATGGAACAAAATGTAACGGGTTTAATGCTAACTTCGATCTTCAGAATATAATAGGGAAGTGGTATGTGGTAGCGATCGTACCCGAAGCCTTATTTCCTGACAAGCAGAAGGTGCCTTGCTATGAAGTGGAATTCAGTGAAATTGAAGAGGTGAATAGAAAATTTATATGTTTTTTATGTAAGGATTAACAATTTTCTTTGTATCTAAGGCTCAATAGTCTAGTCGTAATATAACGTACAATAATGTAAAAACATACTTATATTACTTAGCGATGGTTAATCAAGGATTCTTTTTTTATATTTTGTCTACTAAATTTAGGTACTGACTATCAATTTTACTATTGTTACCTACTTAAATATTTGGTAGACAACATGATTATAAATTGTTTTGATTATTTCAGAATTATTTTATTGATTTAATATGCTATTATTTTAATATCCAAATAAATTTTTAGGAGCTAAAATTTTCTATGTTTTTCTTACAGCCATCGTGAGATAGGTATTTATATTTCTAGAGGCAACTGCACTAGAATCTGCAATCTAAATAATTTTATATGCATTTCAGTCAGGTCTCCGATGGCTCATGAATATGACGCATATAGCACCACACCCGAAGGACTTGTTTGACCACAAAGGCACCTATATCAGGCAGCGGTACCACTCCGAGCACTCGTTCGATGTTTGGTCAAAATCTTTGGAGGGTGCCAATGGATGCTTCCAGCAAGTTATGTCCTTGAACACTGACTTGAGCGATATAAGTAAGTTTTTATGTATTAAGGACACTCATTAATATTACGATTTATGAGCGGTGATTACCATCACTCTTAATACTTAAGTATTATATTAGTGGAGAAAAAAAAACATTTGCTAAGTAAATCACGTACGACTAATGAAACCGCCTTTATTAGATTTTTAGGTAGGTAAGTATTATCAAACCGCGATTAGAATGGGATTCGGAAGTACTGTTGACACAACAGTGTACTAGTCAATCTAGGATATATTCACAGTTATATTTAGATATTCATAGTTTTCGTGCAGAGACTTACAGACATTAGATTAATTAATCACTCACTACATCTATAAACAACTCTTTTCTAGATAAAATTTTGTGTCATTTGTTGTGTCAACAGTACTTTCAAATCCCTTTCTCATTCCGGTTTGATAATAAGATTGATCAGCTCAGAGGATTTTTTAATCATGCAGGCAGACAGGCGTGAGCTATGATGAAATATTTTTGAAATACGTGTGCTCTGAAACTAAACCGAATCCAGAAAATTTCATATTACATAGTCTCAAATTGTGGCCAGGATTACACGTTTGTCGGTAAACTGATTTATCAGTGTCATGTCTCATATGTATCGATACAATATAGAGTTTAAAACAGCTTATTCCTATAAGTAGCTGCTTTTGTTGCTTCAGCCGATCGACCTTCCGAATTTGCAATTCCACCTCGCCATCGCCCTGGAGATTGGCCTCCGAAACGCTTGAACGCGCCTGTGTCTGTGAGCGTCAGTAAGTAAATTCTATCTTCGTTGTCTTCATTGCCACTGCTGCATTAATATTTCTAAAAGGCTTGCGTGTGCTACGAGTTGGCCTGAATTTTCATAATGCGTGTAATTTATTTATTAAGTAGATACACGTAACTTATTTATAAAATCAGTTAAACTCCAGTCACAGTAGATATACTCGTAATAGCAAGTGCTGTAAAATATTAAACTACCTATCTTTCAAATAGATGTAAAGATTTGGAATAGGTTTAACTTGGATAAAGATAACGTAAACTTGTGTCTACCTGGTTATAAATAATTAGTAAGGTATGAAGTTATGTACTTTTGCCGGTCTACAGATACGAGTACTAGGTATTTTTCTATATTATCCTTTACGAAACCTGAAGACTAGATGCCTGAAGATGTTTATTTCTTATGATGGTTATAATTTCAACGTTTTTTTGTAGTAAGGTCAGATGCAAAAAACGTGAGGTAAATGCAACTAAGTGAAAAATCTCTTAATCTAATGGGTTTTGTAAGAATATCCTACCTACTATTGCGTTGCTTTTGATAAATCAAACAATGTTCTAGGTACTTCCAAACGACCTTAGATATAGGTTAGGATATATTTCAATTTGTTGCATTTACCTCACAGTTGAATTAGTCCCGCATGATCTTAAACATAGTATTTTGCTTTGCAAGTTTTTTGATTTCCGACTCTACCGCGGTTAGCCGCTTTAACATTTCTTACGGAGAAGTCATAGCTTTTTATAGATAAAGGGAATATAATTAAAACATTTGACACATTAAGTACCTAAAATGAGAAAAAAGGCAAATTAGGCAAAGGGCCAATACATACAAAAAAGATACTTAGATGTCAAGATAATATGTACATATTTTACAGAGCACGCTTTGTCTCATGACGCGAGGATGCAACTGCATATGATCGAGACTGGTAATGAATCCGGCCCCTTCCTGCTCCAGATCTTGTGGGGAAACCACATCACAGGGGTTATATACCAAAAAAATCAGGTATGTACATACTTATTAATGTAAACATTGACTATGCTCGTAGGCGATTTTAGCCATTGAAAGTAAATAGCAGATGAAATAAACTATGATCACAACCTGCAATAGGGTTACCGCTAACTTCAAAAATATACATAGTAACTCGGTCACTACAATGAAGGCACCTTCGTTGTGACAGAGACATACCTATTACTCAAAATTTAGGATAGGTACATATTTGAAGTTCGCTGTCTATAGCAGGTTATGTTTGTAGTATTTCACTCTGCATTGTTTATTAAGTTCACGGTGGGGCCTCAGGTTCCGTTGTTCAGGTTTATTTATGTAATTGTATATTATTAATTATTATATTATTGACATATTTAGGTAAAAATTTACACATAACAATTAGAAACAGATACAAAGGTGAAGTTGTAAGGGATCTCTTCCAGCTAACCTTTGAGCAAAAGAGTGAACTATATTCGTAATATGTGTACAGTGGGGAACGTGATTTGAATGATATCAATATAATTAAAGTTTATTGTGTTAATGCCCAAATGCATGATAGATCGATTACAATTCGATAAACACTTGATTAAATGATAACAAACATAAGGAAGATAACCCTTACGACTAAATTACTACTGACAACTTCAGAGACTCAGATAGCAGGGAACTCTTATTGAGTTAAGTTAAGTTTTGTAAGTAATTACTTGTACTTTCCAGAGTATAACACAAGAAAAGCTGAAACCCGTATCTGAAGTAATGGTGAAGCTGCGTGGACCGCAAAGAACCCCGAAGCTATGCGATAAAAGATTGAAGGACTAATTCTGGCTCGTACATCGTCACCTTACCAGAAACAGTGAATAATTATTATTTTCACTTCTCATGCTCTTAAAATGTTATTTTAATCCCTGCATATCGGGACTAAAACTCTTTATTAATCTCTAGGGGCTAAAGTAAAATTTTTTTAATTGACGTTGGAAACCCGTAAACAGCCACACTCACGGTGTTCAAGAATAAAGGATAGTCGCCATTTTCAGTGCTTGTGTATGGACCACTTTTGTGCATGCCGTGGATACAACCTCTAAACTTTTTTTTAATTGACTTTGGAAACCCCTAAACAGCCATTTCTGGTGTTTATGATTTTTGAACGAACGATTATTGCCATTGGAAAAAACCTCAAAATGTCAGTCGTGTAAAAATATTAAGGAAAATCGATTTTTTTTTTCTTGATATAGGTACATATATATTTAATACTTGTTTAATATATGATTAAGATTGAATCCAATTTATTACTTATGTTATGTTTTAACCAATTAGATTCAAAATATTTTGTAGTTAGCTCCAATTCGTTGGCTAAATATGCAAGTATTTAAAGCGTCATATTTCGAAAAAGGAATACAGATAAAAACTAAAACGCGGAACGAATTTGATTGCTTATTTTTTGTGTTTTTGTCCATAAGTAATATTGTTCAAATCGTATAATTTACGATGTCACGTCATGCGATGAAGAAGTATTAACGCCTTACTCCAGAATAAAGAAGAATGCAAAAGAGGTGGTGCAAAATCTTTTGCCGCAGAAATCTAGTGTAATATTCAAAAGCGTATCAAACTTTTATGGATTGGAAAACTGGAAAGCAAATTAGGTACCAACATCATTTATGAAAGGCGTATTTCTGACATATTTTGATGAAAAATCTAAGAAATATCAACCGTCATCACCTTCTAGCATACTCGTAATTCCATGCTTAAAACCACACTGCAACGAAACCATATAACTTGAAAAAGTTTGCGAACTTATCGTCAAGTTTTGACATCGCAGAACATATATTTTTTTTGCTTCTTACTTGTTCTTTCTGTTAATAAATACTGAGATTTTTTCCTCGCATTCTAAGTGAAAAGTAGAGTGTTTAATTCGGGACTAAACAGCCATAATGACACTCGAACTACATCCACCCTCGCTACGCTCGGGTGGATAAATATCTCGTGTCATAATGGCGTGTTTTAGTCCCTCGTTGAACAATCTACTATAATGCATTCATACCAAATAAAGCATAGTTTTTAATTTTATTATAGTTTCATTGTAAAATATTAGAGAGAACATACCGTGTAAATGAAAAGCATTCATACCTTCTTTTGATCATATCGAGGATTTTAACAAAACATATATTATGTATTTTTTTATATAAAGTGTCTCAAAGTGTACTTTACCTTAAGTTTATTTTACAAAACCTTCTAATGTAAAATGTACATCAATTTAAAAAGCAATGCATCTTCATTGGAAGCATGTTTGTGATAGCCTGAGCTCAGCTGCGTCCAGTTAGTAACAAATTGTATATTCTCACGCCACCATACCACG
>JALPQI010019237.1:0-19967 GCA_025490895.1 Thaumatotibia leucotreta
GCAGACCGAATGGTTGTTTGCCACTATCGTGGTATAGAAATCCTTTGATGCAATGTTCTTAGTTTTATATTTTGACCATAATTTCTCTTAAAACAAATACTTACTCTTAAAAATAAACACATTATGTTGCCAGGAGATCTCATAAACATTATTTTGCCCTTTATGTCTGATATATACACAAATGTGATATTGTCATTGGTTTCCTTGTTATTTATGTATTATGGTCACGTAGGTCTGAAGATACCATACAATTCAACGTAAATACGTTACGTATATACGTATATACGTTTCATTATTTGAACGTTTCCGCGAGTGTGACACGTCTAAAAGATATTGAAATATCTACTACCTACTGTGCATATTTTTTCTATAGTTTATTAATCGAAGTGTTAATACCTACCAATTTGATTAATGTGATTATTTTTATTATATATACATATTATACATTTCAAAGTGTCGCTCAATTCTACCGCTTATAATAGAGCTTTAGACATGATTTTTAACTGTAGAAATCGGCAACTATAAAAAAGAGTTAAGCGCCAAAGTAGCTTTTGCAAAATATGTACCCCTAAAAATGTACCTACGTTAATTCTTTTAAGTAAGAGTAAATTAAGGAAATTTGTCTCTGTCACTCTAATAACGCCTTCGCTGGAGTGACAGAGAATAATCCCCGAAATTTACGATTTTGCACATTACTGCACTGTACGTACATCTTGCTCGCACCTAGTGGTATTGAACACATGCAAACTTAGCGGCGAATTCATGTTGAAGATATACCAGGCATTGCTTACAGAATTCGCAGTTAAAATGTGACGGGCAGTCGATAAATATTATGTGTCCTTTTCTTTTTATATGCCTTGGGGAAAGAATATTAGTTTTATCTGACGTATAAATTTATCCGAGGATTGTGAAACAGACCGTTATTTTTGTACTATATTGAGCTACATAGAATATTAACACACTTACCTATTTTCATACAGTCAGCTTAACTTGAAGTAATCACTGTAGCCGCATAAATCTCAAAATAATATTACACACATACGGGTCTGACTGCTCCGGGGTTCCATTAATTCAAGTGAATTAAAGCTGCACAGCAGCAGTTCTAAACGTTGATAAAGAAATATCTCGTATTTCAGTTTTTTCGAAAGTTGTCTATGTTTTCTTACTGTGCAAGTATCCAGGTGGCTTATGATGATCCTGTTTTATCAATGTATCTTGCTACGCGTCACTTTCGCACTTGCATACTTGTTAGAACGTGACGGCAACGGTGATAAACGATTAGACGCGGTACCATCATAAACCTACAGGTATAAATAAATAAATAAATAAATAAACATCTGGACATTTAACACAAATCCACCTACAGTCCCACGGTAAGCTCAATTAAGGCTTGTGATGTGGGTACCAGGCGACGATATATATAAGGTCCTAATTTATTAGTTGCAGATATTTTAACACATGATACTTTACATTAAAATAATTAACTTTAAATATAAATTAAGAAATCTTTTCATGTAAATTTTTTGATTTCATTTTCCTAACAAAAAAAAATTATAATTTCGTCTAAAAAAAATCATCATGTGCATGTCACAATAACACTGTCATCAAACGACACAATCCAACGGAAAATAACATGACATTGACAATCAAGTATTTAATTTATCGAAGTGAAGTGGCCAGTTCCAGTTAAGTAGTACGTAAAAGAGGTACTAGAATCTGTTCAATGAGTTTTCATTTAATAATCACATACACAGGATGTTTTTACGTAGAAAACTTGTTTTTCCGTTTTCTCCAAAAAAACATCGTAAAAGCTATAATGTTTCACGGTTTAATATACTCCAGAGACTGAGTACTATCAGCTGTAAAAATATCTGCATCTAATAAATTAGGACCTTATATAATAGATAGATACATACAGATACTTAAATACATAGACAGCCATGAGGAAAAAATATTTGTGATAAATAAATACACAAATAATGCCCTCGCCGGGATTCGAACCCGGAACCTCCTGCTTCGTAGGCACAAACCAATGTTGTTACTATGTACCGTTTAAAAAACTGCATTAAAGTTTATGATACATAGGATATGTATTCACTATAAACTATCAGGGTGTCCCACGACTATGGGGCATGAAGGGAAAGTACCTACTTTAAATATTCCAGTGAGGATATTTTGCTGAAAGAAGGCTTTTATGTTATTATTAAAGGCAAATAAAACTGCATTCAAAGTTTTTCAAAAAAATACATGGTTCACCCGGAAATCGAACAAACTACGTTTTTTTTTTCGAATTTTGAACTTAACTTTTTTAGTTATTCCTTTAGTTTTAAATACTTATGTATCTTAAGAACTTTAGATTAAGAATTTTATCCATTTTTCGAATGACGTCATAAAATTACAAAAAATAATATTTCGCATTAAAGTAGGTTCGATGACTAGTAAAAGCTTTTTTTTTGGATTGTTTTAATGCAGTATTAAATATTTAATTTTCAAAATAAAATAAAGTCTTTCAGAAATATCCTATCTATGATATTTAAGGTACTTTCCCTTCATGTCCCATTATCTTGGGACTCCCGGTATAGTTTCTTATTCAATCTACCAACTCTAACTTTCACGATTTTCACTCATATTTTAACAAGTAACGGGACTTGATCGCGTGCATACAATATCTCCATTTTTACCTACTATTAACTAGTAGCATTGTTGCTGAACCTTTTTCTATCATCTACCTCATTTTTTGCGGCTAGTCGTTGCTTTTAATTCTTTTGTGGTTAGTTTATTCAAGCCGCTGAATTATGATTCATAAAAACTATGAAAAACCAAAGTGAAAGATAAGAGAGTTTGTTTTATGCTCTAAGCTTTAACCGTTTTTGCATTTAATGGAATGGACAGATTTAAATGGATTTAAATAACTATTGCGCAGTTTTAAAAAAATATGCATCATTTTGTTAAACGAAAAACAGAAATACTTAAAGTGAATTATTCTTAATTTCCACTAATCAATTGCAATACCTCGTTACAAAGCGGAAACCCATGTTATCAGCTTCGATGTAGCCTGCGACCATATATAACATGGACGTCTAATACCAACTCAAAAACGCCCCCAAAAACAATTGTTCAATTGTGCCAAGATGGGCAGGATATAGTGCTTTTCACCGCGCATATTTTGGCGCAACATCTTTGAATCGGCTCCAAACTTCAATCACAAACTCTTATATATATTTGTTATTTATGCTTTTGAAACGCGTTTCGTCGTAGTAAAGTATCGGATCGGTTTAAAGGCCAAGCCACACCAGATGCGTGTGCAGCACGTGCATGTATGTGTGCGCGTGGCGTGCGTGTTGTAGCGTATGTAATGTCATATTAGAAGGCACACCGCTTGCGTATAATAATAGTCTATGTACACATAAACGAGACACGACATGCGTCATTTGCCCCATAGTATTACTTGTATAGCAAAACTTAACCGTAAATAAGAAAGCAGAGACCTAATATACAGTAATAGCTGTATTTAAATGTAAATAAGTTTATAGTCTTATTTTAGTGAACTCTATTTAACAAGTTTGATTGATGTATTGATAAATTTCCAAATAAATTAAATTTTCAGCTTAGACAAAGTCCATCAATATTCCTAATCTCGTTCTCAAAGTTTTTTATCGAGAGAAATTTCAGTATGATTAAATATTAATTTGAATTGATATCGATTTTATATTTGATGAATCAAATCAAACATGATATCAATTCAATCATCATGATTACGTTTAGACAATCTAGACATGTCTACGAGTATATTTGTTGCTTACACAGCCCAGCCACCCTGAAATTATATTTAACCTCATTGTACAGAATTATTGCGCGTAGTGATCATTTGCTAATGGGCGGATTTTTATTTTGTTGAAGTTTTCTAAAATTTTCCAAATTTGATGGAAATTTTTCTATTTTTTCTAGGTACTCACAATCGCGAGCTCTTTCGATCCTCATAGCAGAAAAAAGTGTCCCGAGAATTCCATAATTTTTTTTGTCTTCCACTTAGTTACGGTCAAAGAAAGTGTATGAAAAATAGTAACTCAATGGATTTTTTTTTTCACACTTTTTTATTTCTATCAGGATCGAAAGAGCTTGTGATTCTAAGTAGAACAAATGTATAAATGTCCAAATTTCGAAAATTTTTAAAAACTACAACAAATAAAAATCCGCCTTAATTTTAAATAGTGTGATTTTTAATTTTCTTTCTTCCCTTAATTTCCCTTTTTATACAGAACTACACAAACTAAAGTCAAATCTTGGATTCCATTTTCTATTGAGCGAAACTTAGTCATTTGTGTAGCCGTAATGTAGAAGTTTTATTTTAGGTAGGTATATAAAAGTAAATCGAAAATTTCTAATATTTTTTTCGGTTACCGCAAGGATTACACATAAGAATAAGAATAAGAATAAGAATAGTTTATTTCCAAAAGCATTACAATGTACTTTACCAGAGGCCCCCACACTAGGTTACATGAAATAACACTATGAAATCGGATAAACTTACGAAACGAAAATCTATCTTATCTTTACGTAAAGGTGAATTAATTCAGAATTATGTGAATTAAGATCTCATAAATGTTTGTTACCTCGTCAACACCATGAGGAGCGCAGCCCTTGTTCAAGTTTATTACGTACTCACTTCACTTGTCACTAATTAAACTGAAACTAGGCTATGGCAATTCGAACTTTGTTATTATCAAGCCGGAATCAGAAAGGCACTGAAAAACAAGGCTCGGAACCGGTTTTTTTTTCGAGAACCTCGAAATAGCCCAATATTTAAAATGTTTTATATTCTTTATGTAGTACTCAAAATATTATGAAATTACCAAGGTCGTGTTTTTAAATTACTCCATAAACAAAGAATTGATATACCGAAGAACAAAAAAGAACGAAATTCGAAGATTGACGTATTACACTGTTGTGTCAACAGTACTTTCGAATCCCATTCGAATCGCGGTTTGATAATAATTGAACTCATTTTACGTCACTGACACGGCATCTCACTATAAAACATGGCGAAAGTAAGAGTTAAGAATTTTTTTTAAATATGCGGGTCTTTTTAAAATATTTTCTTACTATAGCTTGCATAAACGGAGAGTAAAACAGGTTAAACAAGGAAGACTCTCTTATCGTTTACTTTGGCGTGTATATTTATTTAGTCTTGAATCGGAAAGCTTAAATTTCGTAACATAAACATACTGTCTCCCAACAATAAAAAAATGCTATTTTTTATATAATTATGCCGCCAAATGTCACTTTTCATATAAACAATTTACAAATTAGCTACATACGTTATTGCTGTTATAAAAAAACTTAATCTTACTGGCTTCATGTTCACAAAAACATAACGACAATGGGATTTAAAAACAGTAGTTCTTTTAAATACATATCATTTAATATTTATTCATGCGATAATAATCTCATTGCATCTCGTGTGTAGTTTGTTTTGCAATACACTGAACGTGCAATGAGATGGAAAAACCGTAAATACCGTATTTTATTATAGGAAGCCTGCAATGAACCGAAAGACAGGTTGCGTTATATTCAAGATGGCCAAAAAATAAGTGTATTGGCATTGCCCGTGAGCACAGACAACATAACCTCAAGACGTAGCATAGCCGGGCGACCCCCTCTGTCACGCATACGGTGAATTCACTCTATATTAGAGCCACGCCTCCATTGCTAACTTCAGTCTGCGGCCGGCGTTCATGAGATACTTACGAAAGTTTTAACGTGATTTACGTCATGCAAAATGCATTACTGTTGCGTGAAATTGTGTGGCAAGAATACAAAAACATCTAGTGTGCAAAAAGACGGTATTTCGTTTCACAAGTGAGCAATTTTTTATAAATTTCAATTAAAATTAAAAATAGTTTAAGCATAAAATCTAGTGCACTCGTTGATGTCTTTTTACAAAGTCTCTTTCTAATACTTTGCACGAAGTATAACTCCCTCCTTGTCTAGCGTAACGAGCAGGTAGGCCGTCTGAACTAGGGATGACCGTAGAGTATGTTTGTTTACTATCGATAAGGTAACTAATGATAAATTAAAATCTTTATTCTCAATCGTACCAAGCAACAGACAACAAAAACGAATAATAGACGAATTTTATATACAACGTATTTTAATTGTAGTTTTTTAACTACTGAAAATGACGGAAAGGAAATGAACTGTAATGAAACAAATATAATATTTACCTGAATGTTTAATAAATAACCAAAACTCACAAAATTATTCACTAAAAATACAAATCTTGCTCTCACTGTTGACACCACTTTTATACTGACAGTTTTTATAAGGAACTACGAAAACTATAAATTTTGAATTTGAAATAAAGTCCGAATATTTACCAAAGAGTCTGCAACATCCTGCCCCTCGTGCAGCTATGCACAAACTAACATCAAATAGGGGTAGTTTCTTAATTGCTAATCCTAATTATTTTCCTAAGGGGCCTGCGCAACGTCCCCCCAGCTGTTACAACGTCTACCACCCTGTTAACACCGTCTTTTCCAGGGAACATCTTAGTTACTCGACCTCGTGGCCATGTTCCTCGGGGCAGCGAGTCGTCGACTATTATGACTACATCTCCTATTTGGAGTTCCTGTCCACGATCCCCTCTCCCGTTCGTCCGTGTTTGCATGGTTGGCAACACTTCGCGAACCCAGCGCTTCCAGAAGTGATCTGACAACCTTATAGCTTTCTTCCACTCCGAACGCCCGAACAGGTCGTGGTCTTCTATGACTGGTGGTAGGAATTGATTTGATGAGGTTCCAATGAGAAAATGAAAAGGTGTAAGGGTAGTTGGGTCATCAGGGTCTGTGGAGACATGCGTAAGTGGGCGAGAATTCGCAATTGCTTCAGCTTCCATCAGTAGCGTTATCAGTGTTTCCTCCTTAGGAAATCTTTCATTAAGTGTGGCCTTCAGTGCCACTTTTACCGTTCTCACAAGACGCTCCCAACAACCACCAAACGTAGGCGCTGCAGCAGGAATAAAGCTCCATTTAATACCGTTGGTTGCAGCTTCTTCTTGGACGTGGTCTGATTAAAACTCACGTAAAATGCGGTTCGCACCGACAAACGCAGTCCCATTGTCTGAATAAATGGTGTTCGGGATTCCTCGTCGGGCAACAAAACGCCTCAAACTCATTATGGCGGAGTCTGATGAGAGATTATGAACCAACTCAAGGTGTAAGGCTCTTGTTGTGAGGCATGTATAAAGAGCCACATACCGCTTTTCATGCCGACGTCCAACAGTGATATTGACGGGGCCAAAGTAATCTAAACCGGTGAATGTGAATGCTCGTTGGTGGTGAGCCAGTCTTTGCGGTGGTAGGTCTCCGGTAGCTGGGTTCATAGGCATCGTTTTGCGAATCTTGCAAATAAGGCATTTATGTGCCACTGATCTGACTGTGTCTCGAAGTCGTAAAAGCCAGAACTTTTGTCTCAATTCGTTTATAACGTATTCATTATTGGCGTGACCTGCTTTTCGGTGATAATGTTGCACCAATAACTGCGCGGCTGGGTGGCGGCCATCAAGTAACACCGGGAATCGTGATTCAGGATCGACGCCTTCTGCGCCTTTTATCCTTCCAGCCAAGTGTAATAGCTTATCTTCTCCCAAGACGGGTGATAGTTTGATGAGGCGGCTGTTTGAAGGAATAGGTTTTGAATTAAAAATACAATTAATTTCTTGAGGGAAACTTTCAAGTTGAATTCTCTGTAAGATGTGCCTTTCAGCGGCTTTTATTGAATCGGCATTCAAGGGCGTGAGAGTGGTTGACGTTGATGAGCTGTGTGAGCGAGAGCGAACCGCTCTGCTAGTTAATTTGGAATTTCGAATGGTAGCCAAAATGATGCTAAATGTTGCCGCAGCTTGAAATACCCGGGCTGTGGCACGGAGCAAACGAATCCAATTACTAAAGTGTTCGAAATTTGCAGTGACTGGAGTTGGCAAAACTGAACTTATTGAGGTTAGTCCCACCAATTCGTTCGGATGACATTTAAGTTCATCGCGAATTGGTGCGACATTAAGTGGCTCAGTAGGCCAGTCCTCTGGGGACTTAAGAAGAAAAGATGGGCCACAAAACCATCTATGCAAAGGATCTAGGTTTATTGGACGAAGTCTAGTTGTATCATCAGCCACATTTAAGTCTGTCGGAACCCAGCGCCAATCTTTTACCGACGAGTTTTCCATAATTTCACCAAGGCGATGGGCAACGAAGGGCTTAAAGGCTCGCGCGTCACTGCGCAGCCATTGAAGAACAGTCATCGAATCCGTCCAGAAGTATGTTCGTACTTGTTTTTTGCGATGGCTGTCCTTAATAACGAGCGCGATTCGGGAGGCTATCAAGGCGCCTTGAAGTTCCAAGCGAGGTATTGACATTGGTTTCAAAGGTGAGACTCTCGCTTTGCTTGTGATGAGAGCGAGCTTGATACTGCCGTCGGAATATACTAAACGCCAATAGGCAACACAAGCGTAGGCAAGCTCGCTTGCATCTGCAAAGACGTGTAATTCTCGATAGGTAGGCTCCGAGCCTTTTGCGTATGAGTACCAACGTGGTATCTTTAAGGAAGAAATATTTACAAGGTCTCGAAACCACTCAAACCACTTTGATGCCTCTACTTGCGGGAGTTCGGTATCCCAGTCAATTTTAGTTCGCCACGTTTGTTGAAATAAAATTCGTCCTTTAACAACTATAGGCCCTAAAAGACCTAATGGGTCGTAAACTCGCATGACATGTGATAGAACCTTGCGCTTTGTAAGTGAGCTCGGGGCAGTACTGATCAGGCCTGTGCGAAACCCTAAAGAATCTGAGTTAGGGTCCCACATTATGCCCAGGGCTCTAATACTTTTTACAGATTCTCCAAGATCGACTTCCAACGGCTGAGGTGCTTTGAGATCAGTAGGAACCAGGTTCAAAGCCAGTCGCTCATTGGAAATCCATCCTCGCATCTCAAAGCAGGCCGCGCTGTGCACCGTTATAATATCTGCTGCCAATTGAGCTGCTTCGTCAATGTCATCATGTGAATCTATGTAGTCGTCCATATAGTGACTGAACAAAATCGCATCGGCGGCGTTCGCATAAATACGTTCATGCTCAAGTGCGTTTTTGTTTTTTATAAATTGCGCGATGAAGGGGCTACAGCAGGCGCCAAAAATTACGGATGTCATTCTATACTTCTTTATGGCATGAGTTTTATCGGGTCTCCACAGATATCGAAGAGCGTCTCTGTCCTGTTTTCTAACCCGAATTTGGGGGAACATCTCTTTGATATCTGCTGTCATACCGACACGCCCTTCACGGAAACGAAACAGTACCCTTAATAGAGGTTGGAGTAGATCAGGACCCGAGAGTAGTAAGGAGTTTAGGCTCACTCCTTCATTTTTGGCTGCCGCGTCATGGACTACTCTAACCTTTTGTTTTTGAGGATGATATACGCCAAAATGTGGAAGGTACAGCCGTATGTGGTCCGATTTTTTGTTCCAATGCGCGTAGTAATCGTTCGGTGCACATTCTTCCGCATAACCTTTGGCGATCATGTTATTTATGAAATCAGTGTATGCCTTAGCGAACTCAACCTCCTTGCACATACGTCGTTCCAAGCTTAGAAAACGTGACATAGCTTGTGGGTAACTATCAGGAACACGTTGTATATCGTCACGCCATGGCATACCGACCTCAAATCGACCAGTAGGCAGTCGTTTAGCGGTTGTTTCCAAAATATGAACTGCCCGCTGATCTTGTTTGCTATGTAACGTTTCAGTTTTAGTTATCCCTATAGAGTCAAGCTTGTATTGCTCTTTGATAAGGAGCTCTAGGTTGTCGTCATCGATTATGTTGGTATGTGTATGATTAAAGAATTCGGCAAAATTAATTTCGCTAGAAATATCGCACATTTTATTGTTTTGTGTGTAATCAACGAATTCGCCGTGATTGATAAATTCTACCAACTTAGTTTTGCTAGAGACAACGCCGTACAACGTCCAACCAAGTGCCGTCAATACGGCGGCTGGGTCGTTGATGCCACCAACACGAACGCCGCGAGCTATTGCCAAATACCAATGTTCGGAACCTATCAAAATGGTCGGCTTAGCATGTTCATACGTTAAAACGTCGACCAAGTCAGCTAAATGTGAATATGACTCAATATTTTCACGATTGACTGACTGTGGTCGCAAACCTAAGGAGTCTACACGTCTGGCATTCCTTATTAAAAACTTCGATTGTGTGTACCTCCCCTTAATTTCAAAATCAACATATGACACAAGAGTTTGACATTGAAGACCACATACACCATTCACAGTAATGTTCTGTTTTGGCCCAGTTGCCCCTATACGTGCGGCAATATCGGAATCTATAAGCGTCGCCGTGCTTCCGTCGTCAAGAAAAGCATACACATTACAGGAACCAGTAGGGCCGGAGACAGTGACAGGTACTATCTTCAAATGGGCGCGCGGTTTGAGGGTTGAAATATTTTTCTGTAGGGCAGTAGAGGTATTGGACACTATCACTTTTTCAATTGTCGGTGGATATGAGGAGGTGCTTGAAGTATTATTTATATTGTCACTATCATTTGGTAGTACTATGTTATCAACGTTATCAATATCGTTTTCAATTTGCTGGTCATCAATAATGTTGACAAGCGGAGTCGATGGCTGCCGGTGAAGAAGCGCATTATGGCGGAAAGTACATCCATCGACGCCGCATGGGTTCACTCGGCACGTATTCCACTCGTGTGGACTAGCCCTTAAGCACCTATAGCAAACTTTTGATTCACGTAGCCATTGCCATCGTTCGTCGACAGATAGAGATATGAATTTCGAACAATCTTTTAATTTGTGATCACCATTGCAAAATATGCAAACTTGTTTTTTTTTGTGAAAATACGCCTTTTGTTTGTTTTGACATAACAGCACTATGAACGTTTTCGCGTTTTGAATATTTTTCAACAGGGATATTATATTGTAAGTGTGTAGCGCTAAGTTCGGGTGATAAGCCAAAACGAACGTGTTGATCTAACTCGCGCCTCAAAAAATCAGAAAGTATTTCGAGTTTCGGGCGCCCTGTCCCATCTTGCGTGGCGAAATCTGTCCACCGTATTTTCATAGTAGGGTTAAGTTTCCCGAGTACCGCGTGGAACAATTCGGGTGAGTAAAGATACTCTAAATGGTCCAGTAACTTAATCGTAGAAATAGAATTGCGTACCTTGTTAGAGAGGATTCCTAATTCTTTTAAATCGTTACCGAGTCTTGGAAGATTTTTCAATGCATGGACCTCCTTGAAGACGATCAGTTCGGGACGCGCGAAGTTATCTTCGAGAGCGCGCATGATCTCCTCCGGATCCTCCGTAGACATCATCAGCGCCGCTACAGCTTCACGTGCGGGCCCGCGGAGCGCATTGTGAAGTCGATTAATATTATCTAAGGAAGAAAAATTATCTTTTGTAACATTGTAGGTACGTTTAAAATGTAACCAATGTAATGTGTTACCAAAAAATGGAGGTAATTCCATTTTTTTTACACCAGAGGCTGAAGCGAGAGCTTTCGCTGCTGCTGCGGTGTCAGCTACAGCTTGCAAGAGGATAGGTTGGCCAATGTCCGTTGGAAAGAGCGGGGGCGTACGGCCGGCCGCCTCGGACGCTTTGGTGGCATTTCCGACTTGCGGTTGACAGATGAGAGAGGAGTTAATAGGGAATGCAGATGCTCTCATGGCCGGCGGAGGTGCCGCGTGGCCGGGAGCTGGAACGGAACAATTTTGTTCATATCCTGCTGCGGGGGTGTCTCTATTAACATAATTGTCAATTCTGTGAGTTTCTATCCATTTTTCGGTTCTATCTACGCTCACCCGAGAAAAGCTGCGATGGCTTGCGCGACTGCCGGCGCGACTGCCGGTGCGGCTGCTTTCGGCATCGGCGTCGATAGCTGTGAGCTCGGCTTGCAGCTCGCGCTCCTCCACCTGATGTTGTAGCTCCGCGATACGCCGTTCACGTTCGCGCTCCTGTGCAGCGAGCGCCTGTTCACGTTCGCGCTCCTGTGCAGCGAGCGCCTGCTCACGTTCGCGCTCCTGTGCAGCGAGCGCCTGCTCACGTTCGCGCTCCTGTGCAGCGAGCGCCTGCTCACGTTCGCGCTCCCGCTGGGCAAGCACCTGCTCGCGGTCGCGTTCATGGGCGGCGAGCTCCTGCTCTCGCTCGAGGCGGCGACGTAGAGCTTGTGCTTCAACTGCAGCTTTTTGTGCTTTTACAGTTGCAGACGACCGAGACGATTTTGTATGAGCCGTGTGCGCGCTGGGCGCTCGATGCCCAGCCGATACGGAGCTGTGAGCCTGCGGATGCTCTAATTGGGTGTCGGGATTATCCGACATCATTTTGCTCTTGCTACGGGTTAACATGTAATAAGAACTAAACTACGAACTACGAAAATATATGAATGACAGGAAGAAGAAAAAATGTAAACAAACTAATAGGAACTGGAATCTACGGCAATGAAAATGACGGAAAGGAAATGAACTGTAATGAAACAAATATAATATTTACCTGAATGTTTAATAAATAACCAAAACTCACAAAATTATTCACTAAAAATACAAATCTTGCTCTCACTGTTGACACCACTTTTATACTGACAGTTTTTATAAGGAACTACGAAAACTATAAATTTTGAATTTGAAATAAAGTCCGAATATTTACCAAAGAGTCTGCAACAACTACCATTGATTGAAGTTTTTAACTTTGTAACTACGAGTTAATGATTGTACAAATAAAAGTATATTTTATAAAATTGTTTTACTTATTGTCTTAGAAAAGATATGATATGTAATAGATATGTGATATTAATATTTGACCGCAACTTTGTCTGCGTGGATGATGATGATAAAATAACTATCCTTTGTCCTTTCCCGGGTCTTAAACTATCTCCATTCAAAAAATTTCATCTAAACCGGTTTAAATGTGTAGATGAAGACACAGGACACAGCAGACAGATAGTACAAATATTTTTTTATATAAAATGCATTTTATTTGTCACACCAGAAGTTGCGGGTAGAAGCTAGTATCATAATATATCTTCATCTGCGGGGGATGATGATGATAATGATGATGATGAATGAAATATCGTATGTCCTTTCCCGGGTCTTAAATAATCTCCATTCAAAATTTCATCTAAATTGGTTCAGCGATTTAAGCGTGTAGACTCAGTAAACTGACAGACATATTTAGGTTTTGTCGGTAAGTCACTGACAAATATCGAATTGTGAAAGCGATAGACATTGTAACCATCGATACTTTTATCGACATTCGGAAATCACTAGCGACCGGCGGACATTTTTGTTTTACACCTCATTGACCTTGAAACGACGAATCACAACACAGTTAGCTCATGTTACGCCGCCCGCACCTCAGCATTTTTGGCAGCATCGGTTTAAATGAAATAATTGTCTAAAGCTACGTCTTTAGGTTATGTTGTCTGTGCCCGTGAGGTTTTGGGACTCGGAAAATGTCCCCTAGGAAATTTATGGATGTTTGAGAATGGTCGTTTTTTTGTTTGAATATTTTTGCAAATAATTGATTCTCAAGAAATCGTATTCGATTATGAACGTAAGGTCAATGCGGATAAGACCGTCTATCGGGAAAGTCTGTCTACCAACTGATTTCCGACCCTAATTGAACAGTATAAGATGCATTAGACCACATAATTCTTAAGAACCACAAGCCACCTGTAAGCTTCTATTCGTGCAACAAGAAAATTAGGGTTCTAGAACCTTTAACTTTTATATGTACACAGGAAAGATTTGCAACCTAACTCATACTAAAAACCCTTGACCCTTTATTTTCATATTTCATTGTTACTTTTAGGCTGGCTATAGAAAGTCCTTTAACAGTAAAGTGCCGTTTTGTTCCCTCCTAGCAGGGAAGAAAAAACCCGTATCGTATTCGATTAGGTGCTGGCGCGGACAATTGAAAAAGAAACATAATATTTGGGAAAATAAATGAAAACGTCAGCTACCGCCGCGATAGCACGAAGGCTTAACTCGCTTTGACCATTGTCGACATGTTTAATTTCCTCATTTAGACGTTTAAACGAATTCACAGACGCTTAGGGTGTAGCTCCACTAACGCGGAGCGGAGCGAAACTGTGCAAAATTGACCAATTACATTCTTCAAAAAAATTTGACACACTGTGATGCAGTCTCATTGGCCGAGCTCCCACAGCTCCGCTCCGCTCCGCGTCAGTGGAGGCGCACCCTTATACTTAATATAATACGTATTAATATGTACTCTGTGATCATACTTCAGTTTGAATGTGCGTCAAACTGAACAGTTACCACTCGTATCTTGACGTCCTAATTGATGTAATGGAGAGGTTTAGGTACCGAGAGCTTGGAATTGCTTATGTAGTGATATTGTGTGCTTAAAATGTGTGTGTTTGTTTGTTTATTGACTCTTGCAATGTCATCATTTGACTAATATTAAAACACAATCACAAAAATAAGGTTCATCTTAAGAATGTTACTTTTAGTAACAACAATTGAATTATATTTCACATCTTCATTCTTTGCGATTTAAGGTTTACATATTGTAGCAGCGCCCCACGCATCAGCCTTGCACGGTGTTTAAAGGTTTTTTTTTTTTTTTTATGTTAGCAACACTAAAAACATTCCCACTATCTTTCACCCCCTCTATCGGGGTTCCATAGTCGGCTCACTGACTGCCTCGTTTGAATCATTCAACGTTTCCGTGCTCAAGCCTTCGCACGTCAAGCAACACGCCGAATTTTCTTCAACGCCGAGTTATCTTCAACGCCGAGTTATCTTCAACGCCGAGTTTTTACAACGCAGAGTTTCTGCAACGCTGATAAATACGTTACTGCTAACAGGGCAGATACTGTCATGCTTAAAGTCTCCAACGTCGAGTTTTCTGCAACGCAGAATATTTACAATGCTGATACGTTACTGCTAACAGGGCAGATACTGTCATGCTTAAAGTCTTCAACGTCGAGTTTTCTGCAACGCAGAATATTTACAATGCTGATACGTTACTGCTAACAGGGCAGATACTGACATGCTTAAAGTCTCCAACGTCGAGTTTTCTGCAACGCAGAATATTTACAATGCTGATACGTTACTGCTAACAGGGCAGATACTGTCATGCTTAAAGTCTTCAACGTCGAGTTTTCTGCAACGCAGAATATTTACAATGCTGATACGTTACTGCTAACAGGGCAGATACTGTCATGCTTAAAGTCTCCAACGTCGAGTTTTCTGCAACGCAGAATATTTACAATGCTGATACGTTACTGCTAACAGGGCAGATACTGTCATGCTTAAAGTCTTCAACGTCGAGTTTTCTGCAACGCAGAATATTTACAATGCTGATACGTTACTGCTAACAGGGCAGATACTGTCATGCTTAAAGTCTTCAACGTCGAGTTTTCTGCAACGCAGAATATTTACAACGCTGATACGTTACTGCTAACAGGGCAGATACTGTCATGCTTAAAGGGTAACAAGTAGCCCAAAGGTACTGTTACGCCAAGCTAGCTAACAATAGCTAACGCCGAATATATGTATGCAACGCCGAGTTTTCTTCAACGCCGAGTTTTCTTCAACGTCGAGTTTTCTTCAACGTCGAGTTTCTGCAACGCCGAGTTTCTGCAACGCAGAATATTTACAACGCTGATACGTTACTGCTAACAGGGCAGATACTGTCATGCATAAAGGGTAACAAGTAGCCCAAAGGTACTGTTACGCCAAGCTAGCTAACAATAGCTAACGCCGAATATATGCAACGCCACCGAGTTTTCTTCAACGTCGAGTTTCTAACAACGTCGACGCCAAGCTAGCTAACAATAGCTGATGCTGAATTTCTACAACGCAAGGCCGAGTTTCTGCAACTTAGAGTTTTCTGCAACGCTGATACGTTACTGCCAAACCGGGCAGATACTGTCATGCTACTCATGTTTTAAGACTAAACCAGTAACCATACAAAGGTACTGTTACACTAAGCTAGCTAACAATAGCTGACGCTGAATTTCTACAACGCAGTTTTCTACAACGCAAGGCCCAGTTTCGGCAACGCAGAGTTTCGGCAACACTGATGCGTTACTGCCAAATCGGGCAGATACTGTCCGAATATGTAGCTACCGCTGAATTTCAGCAAGGTCCAGTTTCTACAACGCTGATGAATTGAAATGAAAAATGTCTATTTGATGCTGAAAATAGAAACAAAAGGAAAACTTAATCGTATGCGTAGTGCCAAATGGAGCTGTTACTGTCACGTTTAAAGGGTAACCATACAAAGGTACTGTTACGCCAAACTAGCTAACAATTTAGCTATGTACGCCTGTATCTCCAATTTTGGGATCATCACACGAGCACCATCAGCACAGCCCAGCCCAGATTCTGTACGCACGACATCTTTTCAACCTGACACGTCAACCGGTCATCGGCACCAGAATGTACCCACTGAATGCACACTGTTCTCGCTCGAGGAAATAAAATTGGACGAGGAAATCGTCAATTGACTGGACAAACTAGCTGAAGAAGGTCATATATGGCCAATTGCCACCTTCTAAAACCTATAAGCGACGCATGTCATGTTCTATGCGATTCTCATTTTATACAGACAAAAACGAGAAGGAATTTTGGCATTTCTGCAATAAATGCAAATTTAAAGGATAAGTTACTGTAAATAATGCAGAGCGAGACTAATAAGCTAAAGCGTAGACCGTTAATACATTTAAAAGAAAGATACACATTAACTGTATAATTTATTTAATAAAGAAAATTTCATCATGAAGAATAGACACCGCCGTCAGAGAGGTCATGTAAACTACAACACTCTGCATCGGAACACGACATATCCCTCGCCGGATGCAGGGCGCCATCGTGCCGCAGCGCTGCCCGCGCCGGCGCCGTCGCCCGCCGCCAGCTACAGCACCTGCTACCGCAGGGGCCGCGAGCGCGTGCGCACGCCTCGCATATACGAGCAGAAACAATAACGCACGAGGTACAATACATTGGACGTCTGCTGCACTCCTCTCGCTCCTGGTCAGAAATCAGGGTCCTGGTCAACTAGTGATCCCGTTATTTTATCATGGAGGGTCAAGAGATATCTATTTTATCATTATCACCTCCTATTTCTACCTAATAATATAAATATGAACAAGAAAAACTTGATTACAAAATGTCTATTAATAAACTGTTAACAATTTCATTGCGGACGAGTGCTACGCGCTACGCTCATAGCCGATCCCGTGATTTTTTCCGCTTTTTAGCAAAAATTGACCTCCCACAGAGAACTCCCCTCGAGAGTTCCCCGCGCTCAAAGTGTTAAATCAACGCCATCACACCAACAAATTCCTTGCTGGATCTTCTGTTACACGTATTTAATACTTACTAAAATATGCTAACAGATGACGTGACATTGTACCCTTACTGTTAATAATATTGATATATTAAATTTAAAATGTATGAATACATTTGTAAAAACCACCACATTTTCAAATGGAAGATTACCACACAGCTTCAAAATTAATAAAAAATAATTGTTACATGTGTCTCCATTAGACTTATAAGATGCGTATTATTTAATACCCATTTACGAACCACACGGAAAATATTATCTCCAATTTATGTTGGATATTTTATATGAATTTAATTGTTTAGCGATGGTTTAATCATGATCACCGTACATATTCACAAGGATTCTAAAACTAGTTTATGAATACCTTGGATGCAAAGAGTTATTTATATCTTGTTATTTATATTCAATTCGAAACATATTATATGCAATTAAGACTACCGTCCCGTCGTCAGAAGTTAATAAAGTATAAATTACGGAATATCGCAAAATTAATTAGTCATCGTACCTCTGCAAATGTGGGGGACATAACTAAAATTTAATCCCTTCAGGTTAAAATCAGATTCAAGCAATAATAATTATTTTCTAATGCTTCCACTACTGGCTGGGGAGCTTTCAACGTTGGTAAAGAAGCACACTGTTATTGGAAAGATACGGAACTAAGATGTCACATTAATAATTTGAAATTAAAAGTAGCGTTTTTGGCTTAAAAATGTTTTTGCCCACAATATATACAATTGTGAAATTATGTTTTTTGCTTCATACATAAACACTAAGAAAAATATACACGCTGATCAATTATTTCGTAGATAATTTAGCGACTGGATGGGAGTTAGGAAATTATGCCTATAAACAAATAAAACAAATACTTGTTGAACCGGAAGTAGATTTATTTGCAAGCCGATTAAAAACCAAGGCTCGGAACCGGTTTAAAAAATACCGGTAAACAGCGGTTTATTTGGGTTTTACTCCGAGCTATAAGGAGAACGCGAACGTTTTAAGAACGTAACTATAAACCTCAATAAACCGGTTTTAATCCACGATGGCTGGCGGGCGGCGGTAGGTACCTACGCCGCGCCGCTGCGCCGCGTAAATGAATACATGCAGAGACTTGTTTTCTTAGTAGAGAAAGCGCCCGTGCATTTGTGCGGTCGATATTTGATCTGCGTGCTGAATTTTAATCGCGTTATTCCTCAATAACTAGTGTCTGACCGAAACATGTTTTTTTGCCGAAACAGAAATCGAAACCGAAGGTTCGGTTCTGATTATAGTTTCGGCCGAGACCGAAACCGAACCTTTTATAAATGTGATTAAAAGGTCGAATATAATGACAACAGATATTTTTTTACATATATGAATAATTTTAGAATTATAACTGACGTGAGACTCAAACATATTAAAATATTATCGAACCGGGTTACTCACGTTTTTAAGTCGATGATTGCTCGACGTGTTTCGACCCATTAAGAGGGTCCTCGTCCGGAGTACCCTCGGCCAAAGCCCGACGCGTACTGCGGGCCTGCGCCCTGCTAGAATGGGTACTGGCCACGGGCGGTGGTGGCGGGGTCGATGCAAGGAAAGATCTACCCTCAGTGTTACATTTGTCATAAAGGGGGTTGCACACAACATTCACTATATCACTTGCTAATAACGGGGCGTCTACACTGTCCATTGACGTAATACCCAAAACCATTTTCCAACCAAGTGGCACTGACCAACCACCACCACGATTAAAATTGAGATGGCGACATATTTCGATAGCTTCCCGTATTTTACGCGATACTATTAAACTTTTCTCTCGCAAGAACGGTTACCTTATCGACGTATTGGATTCGGATTCGACGCACTAAGATTCGATAGCAGTACGCGTCGGGTTTTGGCCGAGTGTGCTCTGGACGAGGACCCTCTTAATGGGTCGAAACATGTCGAGCAATCATCGACTTAAATACGTGAGTAACCCGGTTAGATAATATTTTAATATAATATGAATAATGCAACATATCGCTGGTCCAATATTACATGATTCTATGTCTTGACTAACGTGATGCGGAATGAAATCTTGACCAAGTTAAATGATAAATTTAATAAGTAATAACAATATCATTATTATTCTTCTCTTAAACATTCACGTCTCTCAATAGCGATTTTAACAAGGATTCATACAAGATAAAAACTCCTTGAATCCATAGTGTAAAACTTCAGTTTTATGGTACTTTATCCTATAGGTAGGTAGGAAAACTTATTAAACAAACATCCTTTGCTCATTATATTTGATATCTATCCTAGTCCAAGTCCATTCGGATTGGTACTCTGACAAAAATATTTACTAATGCAAAAATGTTTAATCAAAGTTACCTATAATTTGTTCAATGTGATATCCGCTACAACTGCAAAAGTAGTGTTTTTTACACTTTTTGACCAAATGACGATGTCACATTTTCATAATTATTTATATTTATTTTCGGTGTTGGTAGGCTTGCTCTTTGTTAAAGTTTCGTGATGCCATGCTTTAAGGATCTTTTTAAAGATTTTGTTGTTGTATTTGGAAGTGTTCGATTCTGTGATTCAGTGTTACGTAGGTA
>JALPQI010019238.1:0-18626 GCA_025490895.1 Thaumatotibia leucotreta
TATACTGTCACTCCGGTTATGCTTTCATGAAAATGACTGAGGCAGACAATTCTGTTGATAAAAGCGTAATCGGAGTGACAGTAAGTTACAAAGCTCTACTATCTAATACATACCTATGAACGTATTCGGCTTGGCACCGACTTCTAAGAAATCTGTAGGGTACCTAGCCATAATGTTTTATTTCAATGAATAGGGTAAAAGGTTTAAAGGTTTGGGTAGGAAATCCTAAGAAGTAGGAACCAAAATTATTTTTAACTTTTTAGTTTGGGCGAATTTTTGAAGGCGGTTTTATTTTTATTTTTAAAATATTTTATAGCATAGTATTATTTATATATTACTGAATGTAAAAAAATACTGTTTACAAAATATTTCTTATAGTTGCCGATTTCTAAGAATAAACTTTAGACAATTATAAATTAATCCTTATTAATATGAGGGTAAGGCTCACCATTTTTCCGATAGTCTTAACGTCATATGTATAAGTCTCTTTTCTAAACCGTCAAATGTTCATTCTTGACAATCGGCAACGATAAGTACTTTTTTTTAATTATCTTGATCTTTAGTTTATAACCTCTAGGTCCCAATGATATGGCTAAATTAGATTGACTGTTCGCGCCTCTACAATTGAATGTCTTCCGATAACTTCATTAAAGTCGTTACAGTCGTTTTCAAAAGACCCAAAAGATATACAGGGTGTTTGGGATAACGATGTAGGAATTTCTGGAGGTGGTAAAGGAGACTAATTGGAAGAGTTTGAACCCTATTTACCTTAGTCCAATATGTGATAGTTTTTTTTTAAATCACGTTTTTCAAAATGTTTAGTTTTATCCCAAAAATTTACTTAAAAAGTTAAATTTAAAACAAAATATGCAATAAATAGCATTGATTTCTAACAGTAAATTAAACTTTATCGGCCTGTGAAAAAAAAGTAGTGGATATGAGTCTTTCATGTCTTCGTGTAAAAACATACTTGATTTTCTAGGTTTTGATTACAAAAAAAGTACGACAAAATAGCAATTAGTTTAAGTTATCGTCGATCAATTGTTGAACGCCGTCACCAAACAAAATAAGTTTCTTGTAATTAGTAGGCAAGTGCGAGTTCAATTTTTTTTTATTAAAAAAAAACTGTCACATATTGGACTAAGGTAAATAGGGTTCAAACTCTTCCAATTAGTCTCCTTTACCACCTCCAGAAATTCCTACATCGTTATCCCAAACACCCTGTATATAAATAAGAGTTGCTCTTCTGAGGTATGAGATAACCTAAAATGCTACAAGCACGTGAATTTGTACGCTCAGACAGACGACATTTCATTAAATGAGCGCCAAAATACTCGAACTCTATCATTTACTTTACTAAAGGTAAAGAAAGATAATTAACAAAACATGCAGTTAAATCTCCAACTATTTTTAATACATGTACAGTCAAGGTAATAAACATTAACAAATGCGATTTTACGCCGTCTACGAGCATGAGAAGTGAAAATGATATTTCGACATTTTTATTCCTCGACCTTATAATACTTCGTCACTTTTAAATATCGTCATTTTTATTCTTCGACCTTAAAATACTGTGTCATTTTTATAAAGCATTTCACGACATTTTTACACCCCGTAATTTTTCCATGCCGACATTAGTAGCCTAAATCGATATCATCTATCATCATTCATCTGGATTTATCAAGTTCTTCACGCCATGCACCGAAATAATAATATACCTTTCGCCTTATATTGTTAGTTACAGAAAAATCAATTGCATTTTTTAAATAAACAATTTATTATCTACTTACTCGTCGCTTATAGAAAAATAGGTGGTTCCGATCAGGCATAACTCCACATATTATTGTCCACTAAAATTCACTAGGCCCACTTAACTAGTCCAAAATTACTTCAACACCACACATAAACACTATACTATACGTAACTTCATTTTAAAATCCTTATTAAAAAATAAACTTCTTTATAACAAAAACGTACTACTAATACACTAAACTCCATTCTGTTTTCAACCGTACCACATTGTTTATAAGTTTTATAACGTCTTCAATGAAAGTATCTAAACACAAAACCGAAAAGCACTACTTTACTGACATAAACCGTGAATGAAAGTCCTCTCTGTCACCCCAATGAAGGCTGCATTAGAATGACAGGGATAGATGCTAGATATTCACTATTTTGAATGTTCGCGGTAAGTCCCCGGTGTAGTTTTAAGAGTAGACCGGTCAAATTGGCGATGTGACGAACACTGAACCTTGTTCTATTGCCGTGCACTTTACCGCTGGCTGCCGGCCAAGGGATACGCGGAAACTGAGGCCTTCGAAGATTTCGAAACAATTGTCTCTGTCACTCTGATTGAGACGTGATTGGAGAGATAGAGATAGTTGTGTCGATTTTCGGTTTTATACGTAGGCCATTTGAACACTTTGCTCGTGAGTGAAAGTTTTACTAGGTTCACGTCACATATGAAGCTTAAAGCTTTACAGTACTTGCCGCTATAGTGAAGATACATGAAATGACAATATGTATGTGACCTTGCTCAGCAATTTGTATGAAATTCGATTGAGAACAGCGATCTATAGAGCAGCCAGATATGTGGTGGACGGACGGACGAAAGCGGAAACAGGGACCTTCAATCTTGGTAGAAAAGAGACGATACTAGCTATTATTATCCACTGTGCTTTCTGACGGCAGTTATAGTCACAACTCACAATAATAATAAATAAGTAAATACTCGTATCCTTAGACAATCTTACACAAATCGACCTAGTACCAAGACTGAGCTTACCGCTTATGGCTTGTGATGTGAGTACCAAGCGACGATATATAAAATAAGGAACAAATATTTATGATTATGATCCTGAATACACAAATAATGCTCTCTCTGGGATTCGAACTCGGGTGCTCCTGCTTCGGAGGCAGGGTCAATACCAACTAGGCTACGGAGGCTGAAAATGCACAGATTCTGAAGAAGAACGTCATAAATGACGACTATATGAACAAAAACACGCATCTTTATGATTGTCACTATCTTTATTTACTACTCATAGATCATAACACATTCACTGCCATCGACGCACATGTGCGTTCATCTTCATACACATTTGTTCCTAGACAAAGCCACCTGTATGCTTAGCACATGATTGTTATGTCAATATGTCGCAGTGAGATTTTCTACAGGGTGTTCCACGAGCCACTGAAAACCTTGAACGGGGTGATTTCTCCCTAGAAATCTAAAATTGCCTTTTTCATATAAAATGTCTTGATCAATCGGTCAAAATGTAGGAAAAGGTCAAATTTTTTTTTTAGATTTTTGTGATTGTCCCCATATTCAAAGTTGTTCAGTATAGCCTACTAAATCACCCCGTTCAAGGTTTTCAGTGGCTCGTGGAACACCCTGTATATTTTACTAACTATATGAATAAAAGAGGGATGGATAGTCTATCTCGCGGCGAGATATTGTCGCACTAATCCTGTGCTAAGCCCACTGGCAGCGAATGCTGCAACCTAATTCGTCGGTACCAACAGTTCGTTCAGATAATTATGAACATATCAACTCGTGCGGTAAATCTGACTACGACTCAACGCTTTCACTATTTATTCACTTATTTGAAAAACTTTCGGAACTAAAAATCCGTTCTTCGTTGAAGTTCATTGCGTTGGTCGAGATAAAAATAAAGCAGCACGAATAAAAATGCAGACACTAAATTAATGAATGAAATACGCTATTTCTCTCGTCGTTACTGTTAACCTAATAAACTGAATTAAATCCACATCAAAAATACCTGTACACTTCACGTCTTATTACAATGGAATAGGGTACAAAATTAGAAGCATATATTTGGCGACTAAAGTACGGATCGCTCAAAAATTAGATTAGGTACATTAAACCTTCTGCCTTGGACATACGTTCTGAGATGAATAAATATTTTTACATGTATTTGTAGCAGAAAATATTATACACGTTAGCGCTCTCAATCCATAAATCATAATTTTCATAATATTTACACCACGAAACTTATGAAAACACGGCGGAATTTTGAAAAGATCTTTACACGTACTAAAATAAGCTTCGTTTTGAACTGGCAGACAATTTTGATTTGGTCTTTTATTATTTAGAAAAGCAGCTTTCGCAATCCAAAAGGACATAAATCTATGAAAATTTAAACCTAACGCAACGCGTATGGGATAAAGTGTATTTTTCAAGTAACTTAAAAAAGATCCTTATTTTAGTCTGTATTGGTTGTTGGTGTAAACAAATTTATAGTTCATAGCGGTTTTATGGTCAGTTTAGAAGTTATTGATTACTTGTATTGCGTCAACGGGAATAAATATTTACGTCTATAACGGAAGCATAATCGATGGTTAACCATTTCCATGTGAACATAGGGCTATCAATTACCATATGGAGATTTTTTTAAATAAAGGTGTGACCACACCGCAGCCCCTTAACTTGGCAGTGTATCTTAAAAGATACATACTTTTTGACCCACTTTTTGTATTTTTTTAAAGGCAGAATTTTTTGTTCTACACAGCGGCGAGGAGGCTAGAACGAACGACTTTTTAAAATTCTGCCAAGTTTAGGGTTAAAGGTGTTCGCAAAGTAGCCGAAAAAACCTCGCATGATTTATGCATGAGCCCTTACCACATACCTGTATTTGCTCCTGCAATTGCTGAATGACCTCCTGTTTGGCGTCCTCCAGGCGTTTCTCAAAGATGGCGTCCTTCGCGTGTGAGTAGATTTAGTAGCACACGGTTAGTGCAATCCATGCAAAGAAAGACAGCTGTTGTATTTACATTCTGGAGTTGGGGTGAATCCGTTCCCAAAATTTTGAGTTTAGTACCATGTCGATTTTTTTAACACTACAATATTTTTACGAGTTTTTGAATAAATCCACAAGACTGTAACAACAGATTATCAATTCTTTTGAGTTCTTATATTAATTACGTAGATTTAAGTGTTCACGTATAGGGCTAGGCTAGATACACGGAGACTTAACTTTGATAAATTATTGCAAAAACACACAAAAGAATTGTTAAGTATTGTCTTGTAAAATTGCCCTTTTTTGAAATTATTTAATATTTTTTTAAATACAAACGGTTATTTTTTTTTCTCAGTGATCAGTATTTAACCCTTAGGTGCATACCGTATCAAAAACGATATGACCGAAATGACACATGTCGAAATAAGTAATCAATTGCGACTGTCACACTGAGCAACAGAGTTCTAATTGGCATCGATTGTTTACATAAGTCATTTCAGAAATAGAATGTGTGATACCATATGCACCTAAGGGTTAATTAGGGTCATAGGCTGATATGTTATTTATTAAAAGCTTTTAGCTTGTAATTAGAAGCTGAAGTCCTGGGGCCTATTTCTCGAAAGCTTGTAACTTGTAACACAAGCGGAAGTCCTTATCTAATTAATAGTGTCAAAAAGACACTTCCACTTTTATTACAAGTTACAAGCTTTCGAGAAACGGACCCCTTATCTAAATTACAAGCTTTTGAGAAATGGTGAAATGGTCCTATAGCTTTTATTTCCTCTACACGCGGTCGATAATTTATTTTGATGATGTTGAATTTATTTGAATTTTAACTCCACTAAATCTGGAGAAAGAGAGATGACAAAATAACGGAATATTTCGACCATTCGGTGTATTTTTAATTTAATAATTCTTCATAAAACAATCGTAGAATTTATTTAAAAAACAGACAAGGGTACTAAACAATTTTCCATATCTACGTATTTTCAGATTAGTATAAAGCAAGCTAGAAAAGTTATCTACAGAAGCAAAATTTTGGGAACCAATTCGGATACATCAGAGGTGTTGATATAGAAAGGACGAGAAACGTTAAGATCAGTGCTTTGCTTCGATGCTACAGTACAGTGAGAGTTATTCTTATAATAGGGAGAATAGGAAATGTGCACTTTAATTTACATTGCTTTTGTAGTATATTTGTTATAGCTTTTACAACCTTAAGTAGGTGAAAGGTCCCAGAAGTTATTGTGGCGTGAATCGAAAATGAGGGCCGTAAATATGCGATTTAGGGCTTTTACGATTACCGCCCATGGGTTGTATACTTTTCTGCGTCTTGCTTTAGCAAAGCAGTGAGATTTTCTCCCAGAAAATCCCACTTACGGCCAAGGATCACGTAAAATATATATCGTCTTTTGGAAAAAATCAAATTCAAAGAAGCCATGGATGAATCAACTTTTTTCTGTCTGTTATTACCATGGTTACCGTCACCTGAGTCACGCTGGTTTTATGCATAATTATGATACTTAAACTATGCAAACATGCATTTTTCTGGTGTTAATAAACCCTTTTCTTGTTGGGCCATCTACAAACATGGACTATATGCATGTTTGCACAAATTAAATAGCATAATTTTGCATAAAACCAGCGTGACTCAGGCGACCGTAACCATGGGAATAACAGACAGGAAAAAGTTGATTCACCCCTATAAAAATATTTTTTTATAGTTTCTAAACATTATGCCCAGCCACCATATTAGGTCACATATATAATACAGTCAAAAGTGATATTTTTACATTATTTCACCTTACGAATATAAATAGCACTTGTTTAAGTGTACTTGTACATGATTTTTACTTCTTGATTACATACATTTCACTACACACTGAAAAAGTAGCACGTAGCAAAAACTCCGATCTCACACCAGAAATTGTATTTAGGTAAAGTAATATTGGAATGAAAATGTATGGGTGCCATACCCTAATGACGTATGACTGACACCTTTAGATGTTGACAAAATTTTGACACCAATATTCAAATCACCGGCGAAATAGTTCCATGCAACAGTATAGAGTATGATTCAGTCACCATCATATCATTCAGAGTGATCAGGGAGCTCATAAATATCTGAACACGTATGTATTATTAATAGTGAGGTGAAGACTTACCCCCTTATTCATAAACGTTTGTTAACTTAACAAGCCGCTGATAATTGTTTGTCCCTTTCGGTCTTAACAATGTGTCCATAAGAGCAAAAGGGACAAACAATTATTAGCGGCTTGTTAAGTTCATCATCATCATCCACCTATAATAGTCCACTGCTGGACGTAGGCCTCTGCTATTAGCTATGCGTATAGACGCATTAGGAGGTGCATGCCCATAATCGCCACGCTGGGCAGGCGGATTAGCGATCGCAGTAATGTGTCCACTATGATGACGCTGCTGCCCATCATCAATCTTTTATCAAATAATGGTCAGTGACACTTCAATCCCTTAGTCGACTCTTACGACACCCGCAGGAGGAGTTGGGGTGGTGACAAATGTATTCTTACTGCCGGCACTACACGGTTTGTTAAGTTAACAAACGTTTATGAATAAGGGGGTTAATGTGTGAATGTCCATGGTGGTGACTCTCTGTCTTGTCAAACCATGGGTGGTCCAAGATTTTGTCGAAATTTGATACTAAAATAGTATATTTTGTAGATAAGGTATCTGTTTTCAATTATTTTTAAACATGAGTTAGAATGTTATCACACTCATTTTAATGTATTATTCACAACACCAAAGTAATTTAGTACATACAACTAGGCTCAATAAAACACGTTTTAATACGGCGATGATTCATTTTCTATATTTTTTGCAAATCTGTTCTATGACATTGAGTGAAAATCGTGAAATTTTAAATCCATAAATAACTAGAATATGGGTGAATCAACTTTTTTCTGTCTGTTATTGCCATGGTTACGGTCGCCTGAGTCACGCTGGTTTTATTCAAAATTATGCTACTTAAATTATGCAAGCATGCATGTAGTGCATGGTTGTAGGTGGCCCATTAAGGAAAGGCCTTATTAACACCAGAAAAAAATATGTTTGCATAGTTTAAGTTAGTTAAGTGCCACAATTTTATAACCAGCGATTTTTAAAACCAGCGTGACTCAGGCGACCGTAACCATGGCAATAACACTCAGAAAAAAGTTGATTCACCCATATGTACTTTGAATTGTTGAAGTGAAAAATAATGTAGCCGTTTTGGCAGCTATAATTTGGGCTTTTGCTAATGAGATCTGAATGTTCAGAAAATGTTTCATATTATCAAAATTACAAGATTTTCGTCTGCTTTTGGTAGGTATTTTTATAGTATTATGTGTCTATATTACTAATAAATATCTATAAGTTGCTAAATTAAAACGTGTTTCACTGGACTAATTGAGCACGCATATATGCGCACGGATATTGCCTACCTTTTCTAGCTCCAAGTCGATATCCTGCTGGTAGAGCGAGACGTTCGATTCCGTGTTCTCTGCGGTTTGGACGTGGGCTTTCAATTGGTTAATCTGTTGGTAAAACATAATAAAATTTTGACATAAATCATAGTCCGATAATAAACCCTATTATAATACAATGAGTCGATACCTACTTTCGTACGGCAACAGAACGGTAAAAAGTTCGCTGCGATGCAGCATACGACTTAGGTTGCATATTTAGTTCCAACCATAACTTATACTGATAGGGCCCATTACAGGACATGATGATGATGATGATATCGACGACAACAACGTACAACGTATGTGCTTATTGTTAGAACTCATTTTAAAACTATGTGTCATGTCAATGACAATCACTCTCCAAAATACATAGAGTCTCAAAGTCAAAGTCAAGTCAAACTATTCTTTATTCAAGTAAGCTTATTAATAAGCACTTTCGAATCGTCTGACATTATCAAGAGAGAGAAAAAAAATCTACTACTGGTTCAAACCCTACGCCGTTCCTGAGAAGAACCAGTAAGAAACTCAGGTGGACTTATTTTTTCAAAACAGTATAATAATACACCCTGTCCAATAAGTTCGAATACACATATTTTACCTCAGTTCTAAAAATACAGGAATCACAGGTTATCAAATAGTAATGTAAAGTAAAGAGTATTTTCATCTTAATAAAATACAACCACAATGAATGTGTCATATCCGCAGTGTCTAAGAAGAAAAGAGTGTAAAGTGCCAACAAAATACTTGCTCGGCACGCAGGTGACGAGTTAATTTTTATTACGAGAATCCGTATGGGGTAGAACAGACTTATCATGTTCAAAATTGGCGATTGTGGGTACCAAGTATAGAACACATTCCGGGCTATCAGAAAAATGGTCCTTGGTTCCAGACCTCACTATCGACCATGGCGTGGGATGCAGTATGTAAGCGAGTTACACTGCCTTCATTACTTTTAAATAAAAGCGTTAAAATTAACGTTTTTTTCTATAAAACCGAATTTGTGGAGAAGATAAATGCTCCTAAGTTTAAAAGGTGCTTGGGAAAGAGTATCATGAGTCTAGCAAGACGCAGCTCCAGCACAGACGGCAAATGGCGTTCCAGCGTGGTTTCAGACTAAATTGGCAGTTTTTTAGCCGAAACATGAATTGCCATGCAGTCCTCCAGGTTTAGGCGTATTAGATTATTTTGAATGGTAATACTTGCTTTAAAGACTACATTTTTATAAAATCAGGAATCTAGATCATTTCAAAAAGGTTACCAGGGATATTTGGGGTCAAATGTGAAGAAAATTGTGCATGCCGCGTAAGATCCGTTTGAAACGCGTTTGAGGCTGGTAAAAAAGTTATAGCTGGAGTTATTCCAAAATATTTGTTGTGAATATAGTATATAAGTGTGCCATTCATAAAACATAATAATAACTGTAGGATCTTTTTGCCCATTTGTTTTATTCGATATTTGTTCTGTATTCGGATTTATTGGACACGGTGTACATCTTATTAAAATAATATGCATTAAAGAATGTATTACATAAAAAAAAAGATTATTATAGACATTTTTATAAAAGACAGAAATAAATAAAGGATCATAATATTAAACAAAAATAATTATTATTGTACAAGTTCACAACATTATTAAGTATCTATATCTATACTACTAGAGATGTAAAGGTCCTCTAGTTGTCAGAATCTCTCTACATAGACTACATTATTTTTATATAAGATGGCCAGTTACTGGAGGGTGGCCGGTTACTAGCAATTTACCCTATGGGCGATTGTGCACCACAATGAATTTTACTGTCCGGCAGACCGAGTTTTCATGGTCCGATATGGCATGAAAAAAACGAATGATTGGCTTGTGCACTTGTCCGTCTTTTTACTCGGAGGTGCGTCCGTTAGTCCGGTTTTTTACGGTTCAATTTTGTAAAATCGGACTATCGGGGACGGTAAAAGTCAGTGCAATTCCGGACGCAGTGCACAAGCTTTAACACGATTTTCATAGCTGTCATCTCGGATCGGAAAAATACTGTCCGGAATGGGGAAAAGTAAAATGTCGGACGGTAAAATTACATATAGTGCACAAGCTACTATATACATTTAATGGCGTGCCATATCGGACCGTAAAAAACCGGACTACCGGACGGTAAAAGTCAGTGTAGTGCACAAACGCCCTAGTTATATGGGCATTTCTCGCGAGCGTTAAGTCCCTGTGACTTCGGTGGCAACATTATTACTCGATTTCCGTGGGTATTTCATACATTTTTTGGTAGCTGTCAACTACGTCTACCAATTACATTCAAAAGTTCTTGCATCTCTCACGGGATTCGTGTGATAAGGCTGCTGCCGAATTCACGGCGGTTGAAACGCTCGGAGAAATGCCCATATTATAATGAGTATACCTGTTCCTGTAGAGCGATGACGGCAGTGCGGTGCTGGTGTTCCATCTCCCTCACTAGCGCGGCGTGTTCCGCCTTCAGGTCCTCTATGTGTTGCATGTCTGTCCGTCTGTTAGCTTGCTTCACTGCGAACTCTAAAGGCGGCATCTGCGGAGATGTAAGTAATTATCAGTGAACTATGGGTGCAAAACTTTAACAAAACTTCAAAAACACAGACAACTTCAAAAAAAGAACACTTTAGGCAACTAAAATACAAATATTATTGAAAAATCTGTATCCAATTTCATTGCCTATCTCGAAATCTTAAACTTACAATGTTTGGACGTGTAGATATGTACATATATTTTATACATGTATGTGCTCTTTCATGTTCACTTGACAAGTTTTGTTAAAGTTTAGCGCCCAAAGTTCCGATTACTATTCATTATAGAAAGTGGTTACGGGAAATACATAGTTAACAGGATGCTTAGACAAGTTGCCAATCGCTAACTCTTAATCGTCAATCATAAACGAAAGGCAGCTAAATGTCTTTGTCGCACTAATATGAAATAGTGACAGAGAGGGAAAACTACGGTAGGCTACTAAGCGTTAGCGATTGGCAACTTGGCTAAGCATCCTGTTCTTTGTTCGTTCTGAAAATCAGCGTCGTGCCGTCGTGGCATATACGTATATTATATGTATTGTGGCTTGGTACCCACATCACAAGCCTTAATTGAGCTTACCATGTGACGAAGTCGATTTGTGTAGATAAGATGTCCCAAGATATTTTATTATTATTTATTATAACGATATAGGTACCTCGGTGAGAGCAGGCAAGTCGGCGCTCCTGGTGCGGCGTAGATAGTCGCCCGCCTCGAACGACGAGGCGGACTATAATGATATACCTCGGTGAGAGAAGGCAAGTCGGCGCTCCTGGTGCGTCGTAGATAGTCGCCCGCCTCGAACGACGAGGCGGACTATAATGATATACCTCGGTGAGAGAAGGCAAGTCGGCGCTCCTGGTGCGGCGTAGATAGTCGCCCGCCTCGTTGGGCGCCTCGAACGACGAGGCGGACTATAATGATATACCTCGGTGAGAGAAGGCAAGTCGGCGCTCCTGGTGCGGCGTAGATAGTCGCCCGCCTCGAACGACGAGGCGGACTATAATGATATACCTCGGTGAGAGAAGGCAAGTCGGCGCTCCTGGTGCGGCGTAGATAGTCGCCTCGAACGACGAGGCGGACTATAATGATATACCTCGGTGAGAGAAGGCAAGTCGGCGCTCCTGGTGCGGCGTAGATAGTCGCCCGCCTCGTTGGGCGCCTCGAACGACGAGGCGGACTATAATGATATACCTCGGTGAGAGAAGGCAAGTCGGCGCTCCTGGTGCGGCGTAGATAGTCGCCCGCCTCGAACGACGAGGCGGACTATAATGATATACCTCGGTGAGAGAAGGCAAGTCGGCGCTCCTGGTGCGGCGTAGATAGTCGCCCGCCTCGAACGACGAGGCGGACTATAATGATATACCTCGGTGAGAGAAGGCAAGTCTGCGCTCCTGGTGCGGCGTAGATAGTCGCCCGCCTCGAACGACGAGGCGGACTATAATGATATACCTCGGTGAGAGAAGGCAAGTCGGCGCTCCTGGTGCGGCGTAGATAGTCGCCTCGAACGACGAGGCGGACTATAATGATATACCTCGGTGAGAGAAGGCAAGTCGGCGCTCCTGGTGCGTCGTAGATAGTCGCCCGCCTCGAACGACGAGGCGGACTATAATGATATACCTCGGTGAGAGAAGGCAAGTCGGCGCTCCTGGTGCGGCGTAGATAGTCGCCCGCCTCGTTGGGCGCCTCGAACGACGAGGCGGACTATAATGATATACCTCGGTGAGAGAAGGCAAGTCGGCGCTCCTGGTGCGGCGTAGATAGTCGCCCGCCTCGAACGACGAGGCGGACTATAATGATATACCTCGGTGAGAGAAGGCAAGTCGGCGCTCCTGGTGCGGCGTAGATAGTCGCCCGCCTCGAACGACGAGGCGGACTATAATGATATACCTCGGTGAGAGAAGGCAAGTCGGCGCTCCTGGTGCGGCGTAGATAGTCGCCTCGAACGACGAGGCGGACTATAATGATATACCTCGGTGAGAGAAGGCAAGTCGGCGCTCCTGGTGCGGCGTAGATAGTCGCCCGCCTCGAACGACGAGGCGGACTATAATGATATACCTCGGTGAGAGAAGGCAAGTCGGCGCTCCTGGTGCGGCGTAGATAGTCGCCCGCCTCGAACGACGAGGCGGACTATAATGATATACCTCGGTGAGAGAAGGCAAGTCGGCGCTCCTGGTGCGGCGTAGATAGTCGCCTCGAACGACGAGGCGGACTATAATGATATACCTCGGTGAGAGAAGGCAAGTCGGCGCTCCTGGTGCGTCGTAGATAGTCGCCCGCCTCGAACGACGAGGCGGACTATAATGATATACCTCGGTGAGAGAAGGCAAGTCGGCGCTCCTGGTGCGGCGTAGATAGTCGCCCGCCTCGTTGGGCGCCTCGAACGACGAGGCGGACTATAATGATATACCTCGGTGAGAGAAGGCAAGTCGGCGCTCCTGGTGCGGCGTAGATAGTCGCCCGCCTCGAACGACGAGGCGGACTATAATGATATACCTCGGTGAGAGAAGGCAAGTCGGCGCTCCTGGTGCGGCGTAGATAGTCGCCCGCCTCGAACGACGAGGCGGACTATAATGATATACCTCGGTGAGAGAAGGCAAGTCGGCGCTCCTGGTGCGGCGTAGATAGTCGCCTCGAACGACGAGGCGGACTATAATGATATACCTCGGTGAGAGAAGGCAAGTCGGCGCTCCTGGTGCGGCGTAGATAGTCGCCTCGAACGACGAGGCGGACTATAATGATATACCTCGGTGAGAGAAGGCAAGTCGGCGCTCCTGGTGCGGCGTAGATAGTCGCCCGCCTCGTTGGGCGCCTCGAACGACGAGGCGGACTATAATGATATACCTCGGTGAGAGAAGGCAAGTCGCTCCTGGTGCGGCGTAGATAGTCGCCTCGAACGACGAGGCGGACTATAATGATATACCTCGGTGAGAGAAGGCAAGTCGGCGCTCCTGGTGCGGCGTAGATAGTCGCCCGCCTCGTTGGGCGCCTCGAACGACGAGGCGGACTATAATGATATACCTCGGTGAGAGAAGGCAAGTCGGCGCTCCTGGTGCGGCGTAGATAGTCGCCCGCCTCGTTGGGCGCCTCGAACGACGAGGCGGACTATAATGATATACCTCGGTGAGAGAAGGCAAGTCGGCGCTCCTGGTGCGGCGTAGATAGTCGCCCGCCTCGAACGACGAGGCGGACTATAATGATATACCTCGGTGAGAGAAGGCAAGTCGGCGCTCCTGGTGCGGCGTAGATAGTCGCCCGCCTCGAACGACGAGGCGGACTATAATGATATACCTCGGTGAGAGAAGGCAAGTCTGCGCTCCTGGTGCGGCGTAGATAGTCGCCCGCCTCGAACGACGAGGCGGACTATAATGATATACCTCGGTGAGAGAAGGCAAGTCGGCGCTCCTGGTGCGTCGTAGATAGTCGCCTCGAACGACGAGGCGGACTATAATGATATACCTCGGTGAGAGAAGGCAAGTCTGCGCTCCTGGTGCGGCGTAGATAGTCGCCCGCCTCGAACGACGAGGCGGACTATAATGATATACCTCGGTGAGAGAAGGCAAGTCGGCGCTCCTGGTGCGTCGTAGATAGTCGCCTCGAACGACGAGGCGGACTATAATGATATACCTCGGTGAGAGAAGGCAAGTCGGCGCTCCTGGTGCGGCGTAGATAGTCGCCCGCCTCGTTGGGCGCCTCGAACGACGAGGCGGACTATAATGATATACCTCGGTGAGAGAAGGCAAGTCGGCGCTCCTGGTGCGGCGTAGATAGTCGCCCGCCTCGTTGGGCGCCTCGAACGACGAGGCGGACTATAATGATATACCTCGGTGAGAGAAGGCAAGTCGGCGCTCCTGGTGCGGCGTAGATAGTCGCCCGCCTCGTTGGGCGCCTCGAACGACGAGGCGGACTATAATGATATACCTCGGTGAGAGAAGGCAAGTCGGCGCTCCTGGTGCGGCGTAGATAGTCGCCCGCCTCGAACGACGAGGCGGACTATAATGATATACCTCGGTGAGAGAAGGCAAGTCGGCGCTCCTGGTGCGCCGTAGATAGTCGCCCGCCTCGTTGGGCGCCTCGAACGACGAGGCGGACTATAATGATATACCTCGGTGAGAGAAGGCAAGTCGGCGCTCCTGGTGCGGCGTAGATAGTCGCCCGCCTCGTTGGGCGCCTCGAACGACGAGGCGGACTATAATGATATACCTCGGTGAGAGAAGGCAAGTCGGCGCTCCTGGTGCGTCGTAGATAGTCGCCCGCCTCGTTGGGCGTCTCGAACGACGAGGCGGACTATAATGATATACTTCGGTGAGAGAAGGCAAGTCGGCGCTCCTGGTGCGGCGTAGATAGTCGCCCGCCTCGTTGGGCGCCTCGAACGACGAGGCGGACTATAATGATATACCTCGGTGAGAGAAGGCAAGTCGGCGCTCCTGGTGCGGCGTAGATAGTCGCCCGCCTCGTTGGGCGCCTCGAACGACGAGGCGGACTATAATGATATACCTCGGTGAGAGAAGGCAAGTCGGCGCTCCTGGTGCGGCGTAGATAGTCGCCCGCCTCGTTGGGCGCCTCGAACGACGAGGCGGACTATAATGATATACCTCGGTGAGAGAAGGCAAGTCGGCGCTCCTGGTGCGGCGTAGATAGTCGCCCGCCTCGTTGGGCGCCTCGAACGACGAGGCAGACTGCGGCGAGGCACATGCTCGCCCGCGGTACACCTCTTCGGAGTAGCTGCGAAGAATCACCTTATTTTATTTATTTATTTTATTTTTTATTTTTATTTATTGAGAAACAAACGGTTATACAACATACATTACAGTAAATTTAATTACAACTGGACTAAACCTGGAGTTTCCTTAATAGAAATAATAACTAAGTAAATACATATTCAAAAACCAAAAATTACTTAATAAAACTGTAGGTAAGTGCAGCACACACGCTGACAGGTTTAAAGTATCGTAAGTAACAAAAAACTTTACAAAGGAGGAATATCTTTAAATGCTGAACAATCTGCTAGAAATTTGTTTTTTAAAACAATTTAAACTTAGGGAAAACATATCAATATCGTTAAAAAGTATGTTGTGGTTACGCATTGAACGTCTAATATAGGAGTTTCTGGCATATTTTGTGGAACAATAATCGACATAAACATAATTATAACATTGATAATTAACCATTTACGATATACCTTTTGACAGCCAAAAGGCGAAACGACATGCCGTGACACTGACGCCAGGCAATGATGATTTGTAAACGAAATTGGAATTTACGATTCCTACTGCATTGGCGTAGCCTATGGCAGACTGTAACGGTCAAATGATAAACGCTTTAAGCTTGGCTATTTGCAGTTGAGCCCCTTAGAAATAAAGTTGCATGAAAGTGCACATATCACCAGTACTTGAAAACAAATCTTGTCATGATTATCTCCACATATAATATCTTAATAATTATTCAGAGACACATTACAGTTTACACCGATCAACCGAATTAAATGCATAATTTGAATATTCTGAATTAGGTTCAGCAAACTCACGGTACTCATCTGTTTTATATTGTATTGATCAAAAAGAGCTAACAAATTGCAAATTTACACCTTTGACAACGCCGAAAACTGACGAGGGCGTTTATTTGTAGGTTTATCCCAAATATTAGTTTGTTATTGTCAAATTAAACAATATTAGTGTCATTGTTGTTTTATATGTATTTAAGTATCTGTACGTGATTCGTGATACTTCTGGGTTAGATTAGCTCCGGAGCAGGATGAGTGGCGTACTAGAAGAGAGGCCTATGCTCAGCAGAAGGCGATAAATGGCTAGAATGATGATGATGTATCTTTTCAATTATATGCTTAGTACCCACAACACAAGGCTCAGCCTCATTGAGCTTACCGTGGAACTATGTCGAATTGTGCAAGACTATCCCATGATATTTATTTATTTAAATAATAAAGTCTTACGGAGTGCCTTGATCCTATTTCTAGAAAGTCTGTCTCAAAATGTACATTCTGTACTTGAAATTAATGTATAAGTACAGTCAAAGGCAAAATAAGGTGTAAACAAAAATGCTCAAAATATGTCCCAGTGCACTCTAAATCTGTGTAATAAGAGCGTCGAAACATATTTATGAGCGGATTCTTTCGATACTTATTTTTGCACTTGACTGCACATAAAATACTAAATTTCCCCATTTAAAAATAGATATTAATGTCTAAGCAAGAACAACTAAATTTATGTAAATGGATAATATGATGATGTGAAATAGCTTTAACGGTACACAATTTTGTATCGTATGGTACGCTCCGCGCATACAAATTGCTAATTAACTGTCAACTTTGTACTTTCAAATGTTACAATAGAAGTGAGTAGATTTAAAATTTGAATCAAAACATTTGCCGTGTGGTGACGGCAGTAAGAATACATTTATCACTACCTCAAATTTTCCTGTGTATAGTAAGAGTCGACTAAGGGATTGAAGTATCACTGACAATACAGTGTGTGGTCTTTAACACGGGAGAAAAATAAAATGAGTGACTCCTTAGACTATCGGCAATAATCCTATAAAGGTCACGGTGTTCCAAAGTGGTTACGTTCGGAGATATTGTCATTCAAAGCTATGGACCTTTAGTACTTGGATTTTAGGATGTACTTTAGGATCTTGGCATCGCGATGTCGTAGCTTGTCAGTCGCAAGACATCTTGGTAGTATACCAGGTACGAAGTCATAACAATAATTTTGTTTTTATTTTTACACTAATTTGTTACGGTTTTAACAAATGTACAAAAATAATTTTTTTCAATGATTCAAAAATGATAAGTTATTGATAACTTTTAATTCTGCTGTGTTTCGGTTTGGGGGTAGAATAGCCGGTGTAATTACTGGCATAGATAGAGGCAATCCATCTAAGTCCTCAGGGTATTGCGATTTTTTTATCACTATGTCCATGGGCCTCAGTTACTGCTTTCCATCAGGTAGGCTGAGAGATCAGTTGTCTACCTTCGTCACATAAAAAAAAGATAGGCTAATGTGATGTGAATACCAAATATAAAATACTTACCTTTTTTCCACTCTCGGCCTTGGCAGCGAAAAAGAAACATCAAACATTTATCATATCCAACATTATACAAGCATAGAAGCTATTTTTATTAGTACCTAAATATCTAAACCTTGAGACATTTGAAAATACCATGTTCTTGTGACACGCGATTTAAAGCTTCATGTATTTATGATTGGGAATTATTTTCCTTTAAGGGGAGTCTGAGACATACTTATAGGAAAGATATGTTAGATCGATACGTCCGTATCGGCGTTAGTAACCAAGTAGATAACATTTAAATGAGCATTGAACAAAGGGGGAATTGAACTATGGGGTATCACAGTGTAATGATTATAATTTTATTTTGGTTACGCGATAGTATTAATTATAGATACCTTTGACTTTTTAAGCAAAAAACACGTAACTTTAATTATCATCATCCATGCGTTTATCTTTAAGAATACATTTGTCACCACCCCAACTCTTCCCATGGGTGTCGTAAGAGTCGACTAAGGGATTTAAGTGTCACTGACCATTTATTTTAGATTGATGATGGGCAGCAGCGTCATTAGAATGGACACACTACTGCGATCGCCAACCCGCTTGCCCAGCGTGGCGATTATGGGCATTTGCCTCCTAATGTGTTGCATAGGCAATTAGGAGAGGCCGTTGTCCAGCAGTGGACGGAAATAGGCTGATGCTTATGCGTTTATCTCTTATGTATACCAGTGTTCGGCACTCACTCTTATGTTCGGCAGTGGACGTCTTTCAGCTGATATGATGATGATGATGATGATGCGTTTATATCGCCTTTTGTCACAGCTCG
>JALPQI010019239.1:0-28982 GCA_025490895.1 Thaumatotibia leucotreta
TATATTAAACTAAAGCATTGAACGTAAATTGTTAAGTGACCGTTTTCAAAGCCCATTATTAAGAGTCGTTAAACTTCAGCATTTAAACACCTATAAAACATTATTTAAACACAGCATGTTAAATAATGTTAATGATCGCTCTAATTTTGAATAGAAAGGTCACCGACAAACTTTATGAAAACGGTAACTTTTGGTTATAAAGTAGACTTTCGAATGGTCAACACAGTCTTTGTAAAGGCTAAGCCACACTGGTTGCGTGAGCGCATACCTAAGAGTGGCGTGCGCGCTGTGTTGTAGCGTATGTAATAAGTCATGTTAGATGTGATGAATTGCTAGCCTAGTTATTGTAAAATTTACCGTATTTTATTAATTTTAATTTTCAGCCAACTTAATAAAAAGGAGGATGGTCTCATTTCTACTGTATGTTTTTATTTTTTAAGTTTGCTACCTCAAAACTTGCGACTGGGTGAACCGATTTTGATGATTCTTTTTTTATTCGGAAGCTGTTTTCCGATTCCCATTATAATTTGGTCCAGTACTGACAATGTCATCCATCATAAAAACATATGAGTCTTAAGTTTGCATTAAGCATGTGCACGACAAATGGAAACACGTACATGCAAACTTTATAACTCAAACTTATGTTGTTAATGTTAGTTAGTGTTAATGCATGTTGATTGTATTTTTGTGGACATAATTATTTTATTGGCATTGTTTACTATACTGACTGAGAAGTCTTGTACATCTTTTATGTAGGTACTTACTGCTATTGATGCCCCAAATAAATAAAATAAAAGCGTTAGTTTGAGTACATAGATCTGGAGTGTCCTAGGATACCATTTGGTTGACTAAGAGACGTGAATAAAGGAAAAAGAAAATAAACGCTGTAACTGGCGCCCAACACACAACTCCCAGCAATCGTGTTCTCGGTATCGCGGCCATTTTAACTATTGTTTGCGGCCGCGGGCAGCGCTGGCAATTATTTCTAATCGAAACATTTTTACTGGCTTTTTGTAACAACTTCACCTGCAACTGATGTGTGTACTGGTTTTAAATAAATAAATATCTTGGGACGTTTTACACAAATCAACCTAGTCCCACGGTAAGCTCAATTAAGGCTTGTGATATGGGTATCAGGCGACAATATATATAATAGATAGATACATGTAGATACTTGAATACATATACAGCCATGACCAAGGAACAAATATTTGTGATAAAACACAAATAATGCCCTCGCCGGGATTCGAACCCGGAACCTCCAGCTTCGCAGGCAGGGTCACTACCAACTAGGGTACGGAGGCTGACACGGTTTTATTATTTTAATTTGTCCTGCTTGCTGAAGGAATAATGCGACGTTTGTTAGACTCCAAAAATACATAGATAGTGCATGTAGAGATAAATGGGTATTATCCAAAAATAAAACCGGCCAAGTGCGAGCCAGACTCGCGCGCGAAGGGTTCCGTACCATTATCAATTTATTATTAAAAAAATACAGTTAAATCAACCTACCTCAAAAACTATAGGAGATAATTTAATGAAACCAAAAATCGTTGATAGAGTTTATTAATGTGCATAACAAATATTTTTTTGGAATTTTATATCGCGTAGTTTAAAAAATAGAGGGGGGGGGGACACATTTTTCAGATTTGAGAGCTAATATGTCGAAAACGATTTGCTTAAATAAAAATAAGATGTATAAACCTTCATATCATTTTCAAAGACCTTTCTATTAATACCCCACACGCTTATATACAACAATTTTTTTTTTTCTATTCCTCAGTTACATGTATGGAGGGCCCCCACCCCAATGGTTTTTTTTAACAATTTAGTAACATAATCCTGTAGCGGTTTATACAACACATATTCTTACCAAATTTCGTTACTGTAGCATTTATAGTTTCCGAGTAAATCGGCTGTGACAGACGGACAGACGGACAGACGGACAGACGGACATGACGAATCTATAAGGGTTCCGTTTTGCCATTTTGGCTACGGAACCCTAAAAAACTGAAAACCTGATTCGGGTCGATCTGGACGTGTTTGGATCCATTTGAATCAAAATGACGCGCTGATTTGTGTCTAGACAGTTAATAAAAAATAATGTACCAAATTGTGATGTCCCAAAATAATGTCCCGAAATATTCACGGGGAGGAAGGTTACACATTTTTTTTTCTTAAGCGGTTATCTCCGTAAATATTAATATCGGCCACTGAGCTGCAACGGACATAGTCAGACAACACGAACATGGGTTATTGTCAGTCGGAGAAACAAAAGTTGTCCACTCGGTGGTCAAACGTTAACATCATCATCATCATCATCAGCCTATGTTAGTCCATTGCTGGAAATAGGCCTCTCCTATTAACTATGCGTGTAGACGCGTAGCCTACTTGGTAGTGACCCTGCCAACGAAGCTGGAGGTTCCGGGTTCGAATCCCGGCGAGGGCATTATTTGTGTATTTACTTATCACAAACATTAAAATTTGTTCCTTGGTCATGGCTGTCTATGTATATAAGTATCTATATGTATCTATCTATTATATATATCGTCGCCTGGTAACCACATCACAAGCCTTAATTGAGGTTACCGTGGGACTAGGTTGATTTGTGTAAGATGTCCCAAGATATTTATTTTATTTATTTATTGTTGTTATGGCAATAAAGGCGTGTTCAGATATTTTTGAACGCCCCGGACGCCACGATATATCTGATAGATGCTGTACAATTGTACATCGTCAACAGTTATTACTCAACTCTACGTGACAGAACAAAAAACCTCATCACATATTTACTGCGATGACAACCCTAAAAGTTTAGGAACCTTACTATGAGCCAATACGACCAATTGCAAAATTGTCTAGTTACTGGGCACATTACTCTTTCACTCTTACCTAGTACTAACAAGTATAACAGAGATAGTACTAACTATGCCCTAATTTGACAAATGTCACCCCCTCTTTAATGCATCACGACAATGAATGTCAATGTCAACCTATAAACACTTAAACCGCCATTTAAATATAGTTGTGATTGGCGCATCAAACTTTTTATTGGCTATATTCTATAAACATTAGTCAAAGGTGTAGCGCCGAAATATGCGCGGTGTTAAGAAATGCGCTATGCCTTGCCCATCTTGGCACCATTGAACAATTGATTTTGGGGGCATTTTTGAGCTGGTGTTAGACGTCCATGTTATATAGGGTCACAGGAACGGACACTATTGATCTCTTTAAAAAATCTGAACGAATATATATTTTTTTTGGTTATTGGTAACATTGTTGACTATAGATAATAAAATTTACCATATGATCATCACTGTACCACATAGTAAGAGAATCAAACATAACACACATGAAACTTCTTACTGCTCTTATAATAAGGTATACAAACAGCACAAAGTTCTTACACGTTGTACAGTCAGCATTAATTACTCGGTGACAGCCTCGAGAGTGACTTGCGACTTCAAGTACCTACACTCGGAGGAATTACAGCTTTGTAACTGAGGCTGCATTGCAACATAGTAGAGATGATACATACCTAATAGCAAAGTATGAACAAGCAGAAACGAACAAAATAATGTACTGCGTGTAGAGCCAATGAACAAAACCAAAATGTTTATAGTGTGCTACCTCGACCCGATCTTTTACGAAAATGGATAATACACATTACCAGCAAGGACTTTCAAGAATTAATAGCTGACATTAAATTAACCGTACAAATAATTTCATTTCCTTCAAACGAACAATGTAACGCATGTAGTGATTAGTTGTCAAATGCTATCATTGGCTGCGATCTGTCATTGTCAAGCACTAATTGGGCGGATTTTTATTTTGTTGTTTGTTTTTTAAAATTTTCCAAATTTGGACTTTTTTACTTTTTTTCCTACTCAGAATCACAACCTCTTTTGATCCTGATAGAAATAAAAAAGTGTCTCAAAAAAAATTCCATTGAGTTACTATTTTTTATACACTTTCTTCGACCGTAACTCAGTGGAAGACAAAAAATGTATGGAATTCTCGGGACACTTTTTTCTGCTAATGAGGATGGAAGGAGATCGCGATTCTGAGTTGAAAAATATGAAAATATCCAAATTTAGAAAATTTGAAAAAACTACAACAGAATAAAAATCCGATCAAATAAGAATCCAATTAACTATTTTTCTGTGGCATTCTCATATCAATGATATTTATTGAATAAGCCGTCCAGCAGTGTTATTCACTAAGGAAACCGCCTTGCTGTCAGCGACGCTGCCGCAGCGCTGTGACAGCGCTGCGGCAGCGTCGAGCCTAAAAATGGTATTCACTAATGTACAGTCGAGGAAAATGAATGTTTAGCAGTTTAATCGTCCACATAATCTGTTCGTATTATAATGACAAATTACGTCACATACTCATGAAGTTTTCTAGTTTTATTTCTTGCTGGGTGAAACGGTAGTTCGATTTTCAAACTATATTTGTTTGGTAATCAGATTGTGACAATGACTGCCAAATGACAAAGATACGTCAAACTCAATAATTAATGATAAAACGAACTTACCTGTACGTGAAGTTCTATGGTCGTCATTATCTTTGTAACGACGTTTACGTTTTCTTCCCATGTTTAAAGCACCTGAAGATGACGAACGATTGCAGGAAAAACTATAAGATAAATTTTAAAAGGTTTTGACGTGTAACGGCCGTTGCACGAAAACACTGAATGACGTAAACATGGCGGACGCCCGGAGAGCGGAAGTAGTCGAATCGGGTGTATTAATCCTTTTTGCTTTCAGATTAGCATTATAGTCTTTAAATAATTCGTGATAATGGCCGTGAATTGGAAACATTACTACATGTAAACATTAATCGCTTCGAATTGAGCAGCTCGCATAATTATAAAATATTGTTTGGATTCTTTCGATATAATATTGCGAAAATTACAAACTAATCTGATTAAAAAACTGCACGTGCGGACTTTGCGCACGAATAAGTATCTGCATTTTGTTTGATCGTCAACAATTTTCACAGATGAGAAAACGTTGAAATCTTGCATTCATGGCAGATTAAATTTATGGCGGCATACACGTTATCAAGAAAAAAACGGTGTCAACTTGTGGGACTGGATGAGAGCTGATGGCGTAGGCGAACTCCAAGAGCAAATGCAGTGGATTATGTTACGATGTTGGAAGAGAATATGCTTCCCAGTGTGCGAATGTGTATTCACAACAGGAGATGCCTAATTGTTCATTCGAGCAAGATAATACACACGGCTAGAATAACTAATACCTGGTTCAATCGTCACCCGAAAATGACTAAAATAATATGGCTGGCTAAATCACCTAATCTTAACCCTATAGAAAATGTATGGGATCTGAATTAATGGAGAACAGAAGCCCTCATCTAACATTGCAATCAAGCGTGGGAAGATATCTTCCTGGGATGGGACCTCTGCACTGAGCTAGTAACTTCCATGCAAGACCTTTACTTAGCAGTCCTAATTGTAATAAACAACCACGGGGTCTACACTCGTTTTTAAAACATGATTTATTTACTAATAAATATAAACAGGCAAATAGTTTTTTATTTCATTTCCTCATGTAACTTATTAGATGAAGGGATTGTTTCATAATCGTCAGGTAAGGTTTTCTGTCAGATAAATATAACACTTTCTTTATGTTCATGCATGTGAAAGATAAAGTGCACGTTGTATGACACATTTTTTATCTGACTTTGTGAAAGTGAGAAACATGCCGAACATTCTTCTTTAAGGGCTGACTTTTCAATCCTCAGTTAAAAGTATCCATTAGTTAAAATTATTACCATTCTTATCTAAGGTCATCAGTCAAAAAAGGATAGAGCTAACATTTATTTGACAGAATACTGTTACCTGCGGCCCTACCGCGAAAAACGAAATTCGTTAATTTCGAGGATTTTTCTCTCTCACTCTAATGACGCCTTCGTTTGAGTGACAGAGAAAAATCCTCGAAATTTACGAATTTCGATTTTCGCAGTGGTAGGCCTGGGTATTGAAAAATCAGTCCTTAGTCGTGTTAGTGCGTTCGAGTAACAAATGTCAAAAAACAACATAACACGGAATTAAGTATCCTATTGCTGTCAACTTCAATACTTGTCAATGACGTTAATGCCAAAGACAGACAAAGATAGAAATATGCTGTTTTCTTTTATTTGACGATTATAGACATGTTTTGGTGCGTTATTAATCGCTTGCAGTCGGAAAATGTAGCACGACTAATTTCAGAATTATGGCAACCTGCTAAACATTCATTTTCCTCGACTGTACTTTAAACGACACTAGTGCTCGGCGACGAATGCGGCGTGAGCTGGAACTACACTGCGTCGAGAGTTTGACGTTTAATGTATGAACTTCGTATTCTCTAACGAAAAACAACGACGAACTCGCCCGCAACCTCACTCACAGCCTCGATTCCTAATGTCAAATAAAACAGCTAGGATTTTAGACAAGGCTGTCTCGACATCGAGCTCGTTGACGAACGCAGCGTCGAATGTGTGAATAAGAGAATAGCATAGCAGGCATAGTTTATCATTCTTCAAAAGCGTAGGTAGTTCGATAACTGACCTATCAAACTGTAACCAATAATATTGTTGCGTATATCTTAGTTAAGAAAACCTCCTAAACAAACTTTCCGTTTCTAAACACTTCAATAACACTCTAATTATACCGCCAAATGAATGACAACTAATAATAACCTTCAACGAGGTTTACTTTGAAATTAAGTTCCATTTAAAATTTATTTTTCTAAGAGTTTGTTCCAAAACTTTCATATTGGAATTTGCCCCCAATTGAGCCCACGCCGCCCACGCCTGGGAATCCCAATCTCGGTATTGACAGGATTCGGTTAACTATTTATAGAATGATTATACGATACGATAGAATGGAGGTCCGTAGAAATTTAGTCCTTTACTGATTCTCATTAAGCCTGGCAACACAATCGTTGACAGGCCATTTGAACCTTATATTTTTTTATTTATTTTCTTATTGATCAATAATAACTTATATTATCTATCTTTACAGGTTTTCCTAATGCTATAGATAAGCAAACCAAACAATAATGCAGTTGCATGCATCAGCCTATGATAGTCCACTGCAGAACGTCGGCCTCTCCTATTAACTATGCTATACACATTAGGAGGTAAATGCCCATTATCGCCACGCTGGGCAAGCGGATTGGCGATCGCAGTAATGTGTCCACTATGATGACGCTGCTGCCCATCATCAATCATTTATCAAATAATAGTCAGTGACACTTCAATCCCTTAGTCGACTCTTACGACACCCGCAGGAAGAGTTGGGATGGTGACAAATGTATTCTCACTGCCGTCACCACACGGCGCTAATTCCTATGCGTGGTTTTAATTATCGCCCGTATTCCATTTCCACGTAGGTATATCGAACTGCATAATCCAATAAAAACACGTTACCAAATCGTTCCCGTGTCGCAACCGTCAAAACAAAGCAGTAATTCCCGGCACAGTTCCCGGCAACGATAAGCCTACCCGGGCCTCCCGCGGGAACGCATTCCCGATATCCCGGACCTATTTGTTCAACTTCAAACATCCTCGTTATTCCCTCAAAGGTACAAATCTTTGTTTGTGGCCCACCTTATTATGGAGTATGTGCGGAAAATGAAGGCGTCTATCTGCAACGCTCGCCTATACAGGGCGTCCCAAAGTTATGGGACACGAAGGGGAAGTACCTTAAATATCGTAGATAATGTATTTTTCTGAAAAAAGACTTAATATATATTTTTTTTAATTTTGTAATAGCGCATTCAAAGCTTTTCAAAAATTACTTGCTTCACCTGGAAATCGAACCAACTACAATTTTTTTCGAATTTTGATCCAAACTTGTTTGGTTCTTTTAGTTTTAGATACTATGTTTCTTAAGAAAAATTGTTATGTTTTATCCATTCTTTCGAATGACATCACAAAATGACGAAAAAAAAAAATTTCGTATTAATGTAGGTTCGATGCCCACAAAAAGCATTTTTTGTTTTTTTTTTTTTAATGCAGTATTATTTAATTTTCAAAATAAAGAAAGTCTTCTTTCAGCAAAATATCCTACCTACGATATTTAAAGTACTTCCTCTTCATGTCCCATAACTTTGGGACGACCTGTATATCTCACGTGTCTTCGAATTCCGAACAGACTGCGAGAATAACATATATTTTTCTATTCACATTAAATGTTCCGTTAAGTATGTTCAAGCGGCTTTGTTTTTTGGGAAATGTCGGTTAAGCCTGCTTTTTGTATACAAAATGATTGCTGCTTGTGTGTTACACCTTTGTATGTTTGTGTAAATCAATTCAAAGTACATATATTTACAGTCTTCTTTTGTCAAATTTTAAATTGACACATGTGGGTACCTATTGGCAATCTCAACGACGTAATGTTATTAATGTTTACCTATATGAAATAGAAATAGAACACTGTTTATTCAGGAACTTAGTAATCAAATCAAATCATTCATTGCATATCACTTTAATTATTACATGGTGGAATTTGTGAGTATTAGGCACATGTGACGCCCTGCTAGGGCACAGCAATATAGGTAAGTACTTAAAACTAGCATGCACTGCACAATAATGTTATTACCTATATTTGTATTTCTATTATTCATGGCTTTCGTTGAAAAACTGATTCATATTGTAAAAACATTTTTTGATTAAAAACATCTTGAGGCTTTTATTAAATAGAGACATCTTTTTAATAGTACATAACTCAACTATTAACTAAGAAAATAACATTGAAGAAAAATCATTCCTGAAAAGCCTTCCACTCAGGTTTATGTCAAGGCATCTCTTGGATTCCTTGACGCTGGTCTTCCGTGGAAGTCCTTCCGAGCGAACGCCACAACCACGTTTTGCAATATTCATTAAATCTTGTTGCTTAAGTAAGTAAACATGGTTGCTTACGGTTGGAAAACTTAGGCAACAGCAGGACATAGCTGTTGCCTGTTGCCTATGTATAATAATCCTATTGTCATGAGTGCAAAAGAGTTTTTAAGAGCAAGTTTGGTCTGGCCAGCCACATCTCATCACAGCTCACAGAAGGAAAATTTCGTCAATTGTTTGGGTAGCCGTCATCGAAATCGATGTGGAGGACTACTATATATACACGGTGCTCGCGAGCATTGCGAAAGATTTTAACTGTGCATTCTAGGCATCAAAATAAACATGAAATATTATGAGACCAAAAGTCAATTCCACCAAAAAAAAAATTTTTTTTTTTTCTTTTTTTTTGTCTTTTTGAGTACTTCTTAACATTTCCAGTACTTTTTATCATAACAACAATTTGTTTAAACTATTTATTTCAATTGTTTTTTTAGATACAGGTTATTTCGTCAAGTCTATTCGTATTTTTTGATTGTCAGGCAAAAGGTGTGGTAATATTAGAACACATTGTGGTGGCATTGTAATCATAAAGAAGTTAAATGACGAGTTACGTCGAAAAACTTATTTCGAAAAAAGGTTGATTATCTCTGAAACCAAGCCGAATCCAGAAAATTTTATATAACATTAAAGACTCTAAATGTGGTCAGGAATCCAGCATTAAAATCTTTCGGAATGCTCACGAGCACCGTGTATATACATATAATAATAATCCTAATAATATCACGTTATATAGCGTAAAGATACATAAAAACATATACAGTGTGTGACCATTATCCGGGCTTTTACGAAAATGGATAATAATACGTAATAGCAATCATTGTCAAGTACCTTTGACATACATTAAAATTGATTGACCGTACAGTTAAGTAAAAAGCTAATGTCTCTTAAAGTACACAGGCCTCGCACTTTTTGCCTAGAAGACTATCATCTTTTGCCTTTTATTTAATTCTAATATAAAGAGCACCGCCTTACTCAAGAGAATCCCTATATCATAAAAAAACACACCTGAAACAAATGATCACCAACCGCTTTGCTGACAAGAATACTGACTGGCAAAAGAATGTGCTAAAATACAACCGCATGGAATCTTTTGCCTAGAAGTTTCCGCCATTTTGTGACTGTATGCACATTGGAGCTTGGTCCCAATAAACTGACAGTTCCTTATAGCTGACAAATAACAGCTAGAACAGAGGACTCATCCGTGGTCTTGCTGACGGGAATAATGCCAGAAAGGCCTTTTGCCTAGTGACTTAACTTGAAATTGTATAAACATTGGAGCTTGGTCCCAATATAATTTATTCTAGAAGCTTCCTCCTTATTCTAGAACGGAAACTTTCCCCAAAGTAACATTGGGAAATTACCGGGAACGAACCATCACTAATCGGAAGCGACATTGACTCTTTCTTCAATGCAAAAGCAAATGTCTCTTAAAATTCACATGCCTCGCACCTTTTGACTATTTAGATGACTATCATATTTTGATTTTGATATAATTCTTATATAAAGATCAATGTCTTATTAAAGAGACTCTCTATGTTCTGCTTAAAAAAGAAGCAGCTAAAACAAATTACTCACCAGCCGCTTTGCTGACAAGAACACTGACTGGCAAAAGAATGCGCTAAAATACAACCGCATCGCACCTTTCGCCTCGAAGATGCCATTTTGCGTCTTAACTTGAAATTGTATAAACATTCTAGAAGCTTATTCTAGAAGCTTCCTTATTCTAGACTCACCCGCGGCCTTGCTACCGGGGACAGTGACCGACGCCGCAGTGGTGGCCGTGTTCGGCGGGTACACGGGGTCGCAGCACTCCCGCTCCGGGAACTCGCTGCCCCCCCCCCCCCCCCCCCCCCGCCACCAGCACCACCAGCACCCACCACATTATCGCCATCTCTTTCCGAGGCATCACACATTATGTAAGGATAATCCGTGCTGAAGTGTCTGCCATTGCCATCTTGTGTACTAAATCGGAAGCAACATTGACTCTTTTTTTTCAATGCAAAAGCAAATGTCTCTTAAAATACATAAACCTCGCACCTTTTGCCTAGAAGACTATCATATTTAATTTAATTCTAATATACAGAGCATTTGCCCAATAAAGTGATAGCTCCTTATTCAAAAGACTCCCTATATTCTCCTTACACAAGAAGCAGCTAAAACAAATTACTCACCAGCCGCTTTGCTGACAAGAACACCGACTGGCAAAAGAATGCGCTTAAATACAACCGCATGGCACCTTTCGCCTCGAAGATGCCATTTTGTGTCTTAACTTGAAATTGTATACACATTCTAGTAGCTTATTCTAGAAGCTTCCTTATTCTAGACTCACCCGCGGTCTTGCTGACGGGGACAGTGACCGACGCCGCAGTGGTGGCCGTGTTCGGCGGGTACACGGGGTCGCAGCACTCCCGCTCCGGGAACTCGCTGCCCCCCACCCCCGCCACCAGCACCACCAGCACCCACCACATTATCGCCATCTCTTCCCGAGGCATCACACATCAGGCTCACATTATGTAAGGATAATCCGTGCTGAAGTGTCTGCCATTGCCATCTTGTGGACTAAATCGGAAGAGACATTGACTCTTTTTTCAATGCCAAAGCAAATGTCTCTTAAAATACACAAACCTCGCACCTTTTGCCTAGAAGACTATCATCTTTGATTTAATTCTAATATACAGAGCATTTCCCCAATAAAGTGATAGCTCCTTATTCAAGAGACTCCCTATATTCTCCTTACACAAGAAGCAGCTAAAACAAATGACTCGCCAGCCGCTTTGCTGACAAGAACAGTGACTGGCAAAAGAATGCGCTAAAATACAACCGCATCACACCGTTCGTCTCAAAGATGCCATTTTGTGTCTTAACTTGTAATTGTATACACATTCTAGAAGCTTATTCTAGAAGGTTCCTTATTCTATACTCACCCGCGGCCTTGCTGACGGGGACAGTGACCGACGCCGCAGTGGTGGCCGTGTTCGGCGGGTACACGGGGTCGCAGCACTCCCGCTCCGGGAACTCGCTGCCCCCCACCCCCGCCACCAGCACCACCAGCACCCACCACATTATCGCCGTCTCTTTCCGAGGCATCGAACATCAGGCTCACAATATGTAAGGATAATCCGTGCTGAAATGTCTGCCAATACCATCTTGTGGATTACATCGGAAGTAGTGATAGGTCGTTCCCAGTAACTTACCCAACACAGTATGGGGAATATTCCCAAATGGAAACTTTCCATAAGTACTTAACATTGGGAAATTACCGGGAACAAACCATCACTAATCGGAAGCGACATTGACTCTTTCTTCAATGCAAAAGCAAATGTCTCTTAAAGTTCACTTGCCTCGCACCTTTTGACTGTTTAGAAGACTATCATATTTTGCTTTTGATATAATTCTTATATACAGATCAATGTCTTATTCAAGAGACTCCCTATATTCTCCTTACACAAGAAGCAACTAAAACAAATTGCTCACCAGCCGCTTTGCTGACAAGAACACTGACTGGCAAAAGAATGCGCTAAAATACAACCGCATCGCACCTTTCGCCTCAAAGATGCCATTTTGTGTCTTAACTTGAAATTGTATACACATTCTAGAAGCTTATTCTAGAAGCTTCCTTATTCTAGACTCACCCGCGGCCTTGCTGACGGGGACAGTGACCGACGCCGCAGTGGTGGCCGTGTTCGGCGGGTACACGGGGTCGCAGCACTCCCGCTCCGGGAACTCGCTGCCCCCCACCCCCGCCACCAGCACCACCAGCACCCACCACATTATCGCCATCTCGTTCCGAGGCATCACACATCAGGCACATATTATATAGAAATAATCCCCATTGAAGTGTCTGCCGTTACCATCTGAATTCTTCAATGCAAAAGCAATTGTCTCTTAAAGTACACAGGCCTCGCACCTTTTGGCTAGAAGATTATTATCTTTTGCCTTTGATTTCATTGAATATACTTTGGAGCATCGCGCCAATATACTGGCAGATCCCGATTCTCCTATATTCTCCTTAAAAAAGCAGCTAAAACAAAAGACTCACCAGCCGCTTAGTTGACAAGATTAGAGACTGGCAAAATGTATGCCCTAAAATACCGCATCGCACCTTTTGTTTATAAGGTTTCGCCATTTTGCGACTTGAAATTATATGCACATTGTAGCTTGGTCCCAATATGACTTATTCTAGAAGGTTCCTTATTCTAGAATCTTCCTTATTCTAGACTCACCCGCGGCCTTGCTGACGGGGACAGTGACCGACGCCGCAGTGGTGGCCGTGTTCGGCGGGTACACGGGGTCGCAGCACTCCCGCTCCGGGAACTCGCTGCCCCCCACCCCCGCCACCAGCACCACCAGCACCCACCCCATTAGTACCGTCTCTTTCCGAGTCGTCACACATCAGGCACACATTATGTAAGGATAATCCGTGCTGAAGCGTCTGCCATTGCCATCTTGTGGACTAAATCGGAAGAGACATTGACTCTTTTCTCAATGCAAAAGCAAATGTCTCTTAAAATACATAGACCTCGCACCTTTTGCCTAAAAGACTATCATCTTTGATTTAATTCTAATATACAGAGCATTTCCCCAATAAAGTGATAGCTCCTTATTCAAGAGACTCCCTATTCTCCTTGCACAAGAAGCAGCTAAAACAAATGACTCACCAGCCGCTTTGCTGACAAGAACACAGACTGGCAAAAGAATGCGCTAAAATACAACCGCATCGCACCTTTCGCCTCGAAGATGTCATTTTGTGTCTTAATTTGAAATTGTATACACATTCTAGAAGCTTATTCTAGAAGCTTCCTTATTCTAGACTCACCCGCGGCCTTGCTGACGGGGACAGTGACCGACGCCGCAGTGGTGGCCGTGTTCGGCGGGTACACGGGGTCGCAGCACTCCCGCTCCGGGAACTCGCTGCCCCCCACCCCCGCCACCAGCACCACCAGCACCCACCACATTATCGCCGTCTCTTTCCGAGGCATCACACATCAGGCACACATTATGTAAGGATAATCCGTGCTGAAGTGTCTGCCATTGCCATCTTGTGGACTAAATTGGAAGCGACATTGACTCTTTTTTCAATGCAAAAGCAAATGTCTCTTAAAATACACAAACCTCGCACCTTTTGCCTAGAAGACTATCATCTTTGATTTAATTCTAATATACAGAGCATTTCCCCAATAAAGTGATAGCTCCTTATTCAAGAGACTCCCTATATTCTCCTTACACAAGAAGCAACTAAAACAAATGACTCACCAGCCGCTTTGCTGACAAGAACACTGACTGGCAAAAGAATGCGCTAAAATACAACCGCATCGCACCTTTCGCCTCGAAGATGCCATTTTGTGTCTTAACTTGAAATTGTATACACATTCTAGAAGCTTATTCTAGAAGCTTCCTTATTCTAGACTCACCCGCGGCCTTGCTGACGGGGACAGTGACCGACGCCGCAGTGGTGGCCGTGTTCGGCGGGTACACGGGGTCGCAGCACTCCCGCTCCGGGAACTCGCTGCCCCCCACCCCCGCCACCAGCACCACCAGCACCCACCACATTATCGCCGCCTCTTTCCTTTCCGAGGCATCGCGCGTCATCAGTCACATTACACTACTGCTGTTGTACATAATTGACTCGGGTTTGTATAGCTTTATAAAGTTAACTAGGTTCCTGAAAATGTGCATGGATAAAAAATATATATGCGTAAAAAACAGAAAGCACAATGAAACGATGCAAAATATATACAATAGCAAATAAATACTTTGACTTTGACAAAATTTACTTCTGAATAATTCGAATAAACGTATTATGTATGGGGTTACAAAATAAATAAGACAAAAAAAACATTGTTCCCGTGATAACCAGAGTCTTTCGCAGTTGATTTTTTCCATGGTAAGCACATCTGTTACGACATTGTGGGATTATCCGCATTGTAAAGCCTAACAACTTACTATTTGACCCTCGCCATGTTGCGGATTTTCAGTGACACTAATTTATTTTACTGGCAATGATTACTGTTTGACATCAGGCGTTGAATGTCATCGAATGTCACCGATGTAAACAAAAAGAAAATATATCGCGACTTAAACGATTTTATCATTAAAATGCCGAAAAAGATACCAATAGAAGCAAGAAAAACCGTCGTAAATACAATAAAATATTTTAACCAAAGAAAGGACGAAGGATTGAATAGTATTCCATTGGAAAATGTTTTGCAATTGGTTACTGACATGACCGGTACTGACACTTTATAGTGCGGTTGTATTTGAATTGGTTAGTTGTTATAATTAAACTTAAAAGATTTTATTTTATCATTTAATGTGTATGTAGATCGACGATTAAAAATGTATCTAAAAATAAAGAAGCGACTTTCCCAATTGTACTAAATAAAGCCCCAGAAAATTAATATAGATGACTTCGATAAATGTGCCATACGACATAAAATTCATGAATTTTATGCCGTGCGAAAACAAGTACCAAGTATCAAAACTCTGCTTATCGCTTTGAAAAAAGACATTGGATTTACAGGCAGCAGAGAGCTTAAAAATATCAACATGAAGCCAATACATACCATGCTGACTATACATGACGTATGCACATTATTGCCATAGGTAAACTGTTTGTAGCGACACTGTGTCAGGGTCAAATAGAAAGTTGTTAGGCTTTAACAAAGTAACACCAATATCAATTTGTTCAATTATAAAAAAACGAATTGATATTTTCGAATCATGAATTGTTCACATTGTTTTTTTTTTATGAAACTTGTCCTATTTCTTCTCAGAACCATGAGCAGTTTACCGTTCAATTTATGACGTTCAGGATAAAAAAAAAGGATTTCTCTCTCTTTTAGTTACTAATGTAACTAATCTTCTATAGCGGTAATAAATAGGACAGTTTTCAAAATGCATGCAAATTTTGTGATACTTTTTTCACCCGTGAGCATGAAAAATGCACGCGTTCCTGTTCTCTCCAAATTGGAAATAAAATAAATGCTAAATAAAAATCCCTTTCCCTATGTATGATACCTAAATCAAATTGGTAATTCCACAGTCACAAAATAAGTATAAAACACATGAGGTCTTGACAAGAAATAACTGCACACTTAAAATAAATCGCAAAAATAAAAAAGGCATGCCCTATGACCATCCCACGCAAGGGAACAAAATAATTAAAATTTCGTCCATTCTGCCTTTTACGCTCACACCTATACTTCGTTTTTTTTAGCATTAGAAAGACCTTTGCAGAACGAGACATAAGGTTTTTTTACAGGCACATTCTGCGGATCGGAACAGTGAATACGAGTTATTAAATATCACGTATTTATTATCATGCTATATTAATACATACATTATTCAGTATTGTGAACAGATAAGAAACATAATGTTAGTTAATTTATATTCTAAGATGAAAAGATAAGAATTTTAATAAATAGCGTTTGCAATTTTTCATGGAAAGGTTGTACATTAAAAAACCTAAAGAGGCAGAGTTCTCACACAATTTTAAAACGTCACTATCACTATCTGTCATTCGATTTCATATTGTTGTCGGTTGAGTCGGTTGTGTTTTCTATTGCTGTTAGAGTCTGGCTAACGAAAGCTGAGAATGAGAAATGGCGGCAAATTAATAAAATATAGAGTATGGTATCACTGGGTTGCACCCCGAAAATCAGTCTTGATACTTGTAATATATTTAAAACTTAAAATTATTTTGTTAAATTACCTGTATTTATTACAATCCAAATTAATATATTATATATATGTACATAACGTAGCTGTTCTATGCAACTTTGTCTGCATGACACAATGCAATATGATGTAGGTATTGTACTACTCTAAATGATGACCCTTGTTATTAAATGGATCCCATATCAAATTTTAAGCAAATCTGTTTAGTTATTTTCAAGTTATATCATAGATTCGACAACACCAAGTTAGTTTTAACTTTTTACATACATATCATGTACCTATTTTGTGGTATAGCTTGGTAATTTGTCGAACCTATTATGATATAACTTGAAAATAACTAAACAGATTGGCTTAAAATTTGATATGTTTTTCAGCTCTTCATATCATTATAGTCTTTATACCATAATATGGCCGAAAAACAGAGTGATTTTCACACTTGGATATAACACTATTATATGTCTATACATAGGTATAGGTAATATTAGTAACGATTTGTAAATTGTATCATGGCAGAATGGGTGTAATCATGATTAACACTACCTATAAAATTGTCCATTACGACACAAGTGCGAAAAACGTGAAATTCTAAACGAGTGGCGATTTTTTAAAACACGACCGATAGGGAGTGTTTTAAATCGACACAAGTTACGAATTTCTTTATTGCACGTGTCTCGTACGACGTTTTTTAGTACAGATGGCCCTCCGAAGTTTTGAACCTGACTTAAAATGACCCACTTCTCACACTAGAGCCTAAAAAATGCACCATCTGTACTAAAAAAATTATAATTCTGCCGGTGTGTGTATTTTTAATAAATAGGAAACGAAATATTTATATTTTTTATTCAGAATAATTAAAGTCAGACTTAAAAAACTCATACAATGATTCATATTAATGATTCATACTATTTGTGCCATAACACATTAAAATCACATAATAAACTCATCTAATGCAGTTTTTATGACATTGTTTCTTTCGCTGTACTTATCTTCCACATGAATGACATGGTCAGTCATTGATTTCCAATCTGAGGCAGTTATACTCGCGAACTTTTTTCATTCTTCTCCAACTCGCATAACTTTTCTACCGTATTTTTGACAGCGTTAACTCCTTCAACTTCTCCCAGACCTTCTGGTAAAAAAAACAAATGACCATTTGAAATCAACCTAACATAAATACAAACTTAAATCTATTATAGTCGATAGTATATTAGATAATGAGTACAAGAAAATTTATTGAATAAAGGTAAGTATCAAAATGGTACTACGTACTAACCTAGGAACACCGATATCGTGTGTAAACACTCATGTTTTTCCTTTTAAGCGATGATTTTCTCCTCTTGTTTTTCTTTATATTTACTTATTATAGTACGCAGCAGCTTACGAACATTACTTTTCATAGTATTTTTCATCATAAATACCTTAAAACGTTGCAATTGTGGAAAGCGAGCAATGGGTGTCAAGTCGAACGAAAGATAGAACATGACGTTTGACAATTCAGCTTGTGATGCCATATGAAAAGTTCCGTAAAAAACTCATTCTCAGCTTTCGTTAGCCAGACTCTAGCTTACTTAAAGATTGTTGTTATCGTTTTTGTTCAGTTTCGTTATTAATTGATGATCTATTTAGATATTTTCTTTGTTGGTGCATATTTAAAATGGAAGAAGCCGAAGCTGGCCCGAGTAGGCTACAGAAGTCGCAGCCGATTCCGGCTAACGTTTTTTCATCTCTAAAGAAGAAACGGCAAAAGCAAAATCCTCTGACTGCCAGTGAAAAGCGGATGGTGGTGAATATTTACAAATTAGTGTCAGAAATGTGCCATAGAAAGGAATATCCCACTAAATCGGACCGTGTGAAAAATACTGCTGAGATTGCTGGCGTATCGTTATCTACAGTATACAACATTTTAAAAGAAAATAAGTTTTTAAATAAAATTAGATAATACTGTGGAAAATTTTATTATTTAAACGTTGGTGGTTCCGAGTCCTTGGACTCTTCCACTGACAGTGAATAAAACTATGTATGTCATCTGAGTTTTATTTTCTAATTTGTTACCAAATTCAAACTACATTAGAGCGTCAGATTAAAGCCGCCTATAATGGCGACGCTTTAAAAAGTACTGGGAGTGGATAATGTAAGCTAGACTGAATACGCAAATATTGTTAAATGTTAGACTGTAAACTTCATTAAATTCAGTAAATGTAAAATCGGTACGATATCAGTTACAAATTTATAAAAAAAACTTAAGTTAAAAACCGCTAAACACTAAACGAAAACCATCAATATATAACTTTTTTTTTTAATTGCCGCCATCTTGCTTATAAAACACCAGTTTTGCCAATAAATTAGTAATAAATGTGAAAACTATGCGTTCAGCTATCGGTAAATATCAAATTATATGTATGTACATAAGTTCCGAGAAATTCAGTGGTATCGGCCGAAATCGAAGAAGGAAGGTTTACGACCACTGCTTCTTTGTTCACCCGTTTGACAGATAATTCTAATCTTAAATAAAACGAAGTATACACTCGTTCCGGCATTGGGTCGCTTTTTATATTTACCGTAGGCGGAGTAACGACATTTTACTGTCACAAATAAACCTGTATGGGACTACATACATGCAAAATTACTATGGACAATGACATCCGTGATATGTACTAAAATAACGCTTTACACTTGTAAGTTCTTATTTTACGTAAGTTATGTGTCGATTACAAAGAAAAATTACAAATTTAAGGCCTTAATAATCAAAACAAAAATCACGATCATTTCAATTGTGTTATGTTTGTCTAAAAGTTAAAAGATTTCCTAATTCACCAGGTTTTTTTTCCGTTCGGAAATTTCACACAAAAACTTAATTTGTTTTTTTTGTAGTGTTGGATGATTTTCGTGTATTAGTTTTATATGTCAATTTTTAATTTATTTAATGTATAATTTCAGTTCTTTTCGTTTTTTTTATTTTTTATGTTTGACGTGTGTTTTATTAATTATTAACATTAAGGAACCTGAACTTGAACTTGAAAGTTAGGCATACTAACTATACAGGGTGTAAGTCTAATACGGGCGAAGCTCTTAACGGATGTTAGTTTACGACATAATAAGTACATTCAAATAACTTTTACTTAAAATTAAAGCAACAAAATTTTCCATACAAAATAATTCGGCGCGCAATGTAGAGCAACATACGTGAGTTAAATGCTCGTTGACAGCTAATTTCAAAAGCAGATGACATAACTGCCATATCAACAATAAAAAATGTTCGTACCTACATTGCTGCTCCGATAATCTTAAAAAAATTCTGTGGGGTAACAATTAAGAGTAACTTTAAAAAAACCTTGTAATCCATGATTACACTAATGAATCCCATGCCTGGTTTAATTGATCGCCCGTATTAGATTTACACACTGTATTGTATACTCTGTCTAAAAACCTTAACAGTAGAAAATTATTATGCTCTTACCCTTATTCATAAACGTCCCCAAACTTAACAAGCCGCTTAGTATTGTTTGTCCCTTTTGGTCTTATCTTTATCGCTATAGGTAAAAGCAAAAGGGACAAACGTATATTTTGACAAAAATATATTGTCAAGAAAGTGTTTGGCTTCAAATTCAACTATTCGTTCTGAAAGTATTGGAAATTTTCCTTTTGGGTTTTTACAATTCAAGCCCGAAGGCCGCAGGCACTCTGTATAAAGACAATACATTTTCGGCCGATATACACTCCCCATATCGACCGTCCCAGCCCCTTGAAGAGGACATTAAACAAATTGAATCCCTAATACGCTATTTAACTTTTGTCGGAAAGCTGTACGCATATTACTTTTGTTCTAAACTTCGCCTATTTATGCGAAATTTCATTAAAACGAGGAACAATAATGGACTTTTTACGTCTCTTACTTCGCCTTTTGTTATTACTGAATGTTTTTGGATGTGATAATTTTGTTTCGCTTTGGAAATCAGTTGTTTTTCTGTCTTTAGATGTATTTATACTTAAGTAGATTCGTTGGGAGGGGCCCAGTGTAAGCAATTACTGATGTTTATTAGCTGTATGGCTTAGCTATAGCGCATTCGTCCTTAGTTGTATCTAGTGAACAACTACCGAACCTAAAAGTGCACGTTTTCTAACGTAAAGTTCTATTTCCTTAGAGCCCTATCACACTTGCGATTTACAAACGAATTGAAAGCGAAGCAAGCGCGCAGCGAGTTCGTCGCGAGCTCGTAACCAATTCGCCGCGAGTGCGTTGCGATTTCTTTTAATGTGTTTTTGCTAACTTTGTGGCATATCCTTTGATGATTGACATCAGGGTGCTTAGACAAGTTGCCAATCGCTAACATAATCGTCAATCGTAAATGAAAGGCAGCTAACTGTCGCACTAATATGAAAGAGTGACAGAGAAGGAAAACTACGATACGCTACTAAGCGCTAGCGATTGGCAACTTGGCTAATTGTATCCAGCTTTAACTTTATACGACGTTTTGACTAGAGTTACTTAATATACTTGTAACATAGTATTTACCTAGGTTTTCAATTAAAAATGTGACTATTTCTACTCATAATATTATTTTAAACTAAGGCTTGACGTGGAACTACTTCATTATTCAAAAGTCGCCTATTAACATCAAATACACTACACTCCGTTCAATGCCACAACAAAATCAATAATAACTATTAATCAACCGCATCAATAGAGCCTACTTTCCGCTGCTCCCTTCGTTAACCTGACTAAATAGTACTTCTAACGTTTAACGCACCACTTCAAGCGAATATAACCCTAAATTGTTGATTCGATAGAACCCACGCGCATAGATTACGTTGCGTAGATTGTGCAAATAATTAAACATATTGTCAGCCTCAGTTTACTAATATTATAGCCTAGATGGCGTGACTGTGCTTGCGAGGCTGCAAGTGTCGGCTTCGGATTTTGTCGAGACCTTTTGTAACTCTTATAAAAAAATGTTACTCTGTTATGATTGATTTTTAAGTATTTAATGATTACACATATAAGTATATTAATTTATTGAATAAGACAGTTTTGGTACAACAGGGTACACATTCGTAATCAAAACCCTGTAGAGGTTTGTGTACGATGCTTGCTGATTGAATTACAATCTTATTGAAAAAAGCTTACATATTCAGGTTATAATCATTTAATCATATATGTATCTATCGATTATAAATATCGTCGCTTAGGCTTTTTTACACGATCCTTAATTGAAATTACCCTGACTAAGAATGTCCCACAATATTATCGAAAATTATTAGCGAATTATTTGAAAGTACTAAGTGTAGACCACTGATTTCAGGCCCGAAAGAGTAAAAGATCGCTCCCAAACATTTGTCTCTTTTTGTTGATTGGTGCTTCGCTTCATGCGCCATCTAGGCAGGTGATCTGAGATTATTCCAAGGTGTAAACGATTGTAAGGCGATCCGGTGCGAGATATGTTTACAGCCGGAAGAATTTATTGCGATGCTTTAATGGAGAAAAAAACGTTTAGCTGTACCGCCATCATGAATTTACGGCAGTGAACGCTACATAACTTGGTTATTATGCATCTCGCTCAGGCCATTTGGTTAGTATGAGCAGGATAAAATTAGTAAATTACTATAGAGGCCCGGACAAAAGGGACCGGCAGAAGACATATAGACGGTCAAGCGAAGCGAGGCCGGATACGTCTGAGACGGGCAACCGCATATTTCCAGCCGAGGTATGTACAGTGCTTTTCTCAAACATGCAATAAAATAAACAACAAAAACATCAATTTTATTGCATTGTGGCAGAATGTCATGATGCCTGTATGTGAATTTAAAAAACAGCACTTTGCTGGCCTAGGCCTTCAAGATTTGCATTAAATTACATTAACGACCTCTTGTCCTAGTCGCACCTGAAACGTCATATTTCGTAGCCATGTTTGAGAGAAAATAATTATCATGGGACAGGACACATCCCATCGTGAATTGAACACGTGGATCTAATACCACGGTTAGGGTGTAATTTCTAAAAATTGTAAAATAAGGGACACTAACCACGGTATGCTAAATTAAATCTTTTGCGTATCAAACGAGGACATACTGTAAAAGAGGGTTTACACCAAACGCGCGAATGCTCATTCTATCCCCACTCTACGAAATTCATTCGTTACACAGAACGTAATTCGTCGAAATTCGTTGATTTCGTGGTAATAAGTATTCGCTCGTTTGGTGTAAACCCACCTTAAAATAGATATCGAAGTGTCGAGTTACTATCACGTGTAAATACATCATCTTTAGATGATGCATGTAAGCAGCTAATAACATGTTAACAAGTTTCACGATAGTTTAAATTCGATTCAAATGTAGTGATATCTGTTACGAGTACTAAGTTGTTGTAACTGGCACGCAAGTTCTAGACTGTCTAGCAACTTAGTCGACGTTTTGATTAAATGATGCATCTAGACGCTGATTGTGAATCAGTTATGAAGTCCTTATCTTGTTTCAATTTAATTTATTTGATGTCACACAGACTTCTTTTATCAAATAATGGTAAGTGACACTTCAATGTCTAAGGGTAGATTGATGATGGGCAGCAGCGTCATCATAACACACATTACTGCGATCACCAATCCGCTTGCCCAGCGTGGCGATTATGGGCATTTACCTCCTAATGCGTCTATACGCATAGTTAATACGTCCAGCAGTGGACTATCATAGGCTGCTGATAATGCTCTTATGGACACATTGTTAAGACCGAAACGGACAAAAAATTATTAGCGGCTTGTTATGTTAACGAACGTTTATGAGTAAGGGGGTAAATCTTTAGTTGGTCCCTAATTTTATTATCTAAAGAGTAACTTAGTTAGGTTTTTTCTTAATTAATAAATATTTGATAATAATCTTTGAAAACAAGTCTTCCCATAAATGCCGTCGGTTTATATATTTCGCATAAATATAAAGGAATGTTGTTTTATGAAATAGAGATATACAAAACACGCCTTAGATGTGTCTAATGTTACTGTCAAAATTTGGTTTATTTTGATTTTGAGATCAAACAATTATACACAAAATTAATTGTGTGAAAAATAGACTATACAAAATTCTCCATACAAAACGCCAATTTCACAGGTAATGGGTCAAACGCAAACACATGTTCGGAGTCTTACCGGTGGACAATCTAAAAGTGAAGGCCTATAAAGCTTGATTGATTATTGAAATAAATAAACAATTACTACCTGTCCACAGGCTGTTAACTATCGACCACAGGAAAGACAAAGTGCGTGTTCAGATGAACTGTAGAGCCCCTCTTTCCTGTGGCCAATAGTAAGGAACTGGTAGGGGTGTAGTCGTGATTTTTATCATACAATTCAATAGGAAAGGAGTGTCTTTAAATGACAATAAGGGCTTAATAAGAAAATTAACTCTCATAGCCCTTAACTTTTAAAATGTCCACCGGAAAGACTCATAATATGGTTTTAAGTTTGACCCTAATACCTTAATAGACCTTATAGTTTCCGAGGCCTTAAACTCATACATTTTATCGACACTGTCCGAAATGTGCCTAAAGTTTTTGTACACTTAGTAATAATGAACATTCCACCCACCGCAAATTTACATCGATTCAGTCTGCCCTTTGCTCGAGATTGTCGATCACTATTGAAGTATTGGCTCGGCTCGAGATTCAGTGTTTTCTTAGCAAGTTCGGTAATTAATGAAGAGGTTCAGTTCAGAGTCGCAGAACACATAAACACAGAGGGTTCGGAAGGTATCCTGCCTTTTCGCCTAAATTATTTTGCCGAATTTCACTTTCCAAACAACTTTTCGCAGAAGTGTCATTCGGCCGAATAACATTTGCCAATGAATTATTTCGCAACCAATTTCGGCGAAAAGGCAGAGAACCGTCGGCGATCGCAATAATTTGTTCAGTATGATGACGCTGCTGTCCCTCATCAATTTTCTTTCAATAAAATGCATGGTCACATGCACATTCTAAAATGCCTTTCAGAAAATCGTCCATGGAAAAAACATCTCTGTCAGGAATCAGGAACCTCAATTTACCACTAAGTTACTATGATAATATAAACATTTTCTTTTCGACTACTTTAATATTGAGGTGTTAAAGTTTTCTTCAAATTAAGATGTTCAACTAACAATTTGAAATCAATTTCAACAAATTTCATAAAAATAAAGTTTTTGGTCTGCAACGAAATTTACAATGACCTTGATACAGACGAGTTCATAAGTATGTACATTATTCTAGTTTGATATTACCCATTTAAATAGTTGGTAATAAAAATGTCTTATAAAATTTATAAATGTTTTCTAATACATTTATTGATTTTAGAAATAATACCTACTTACACTATACATGTATAATTTACTGTATAGGTATATTTATTTATTGCACAGTATAACATTTAAAATGCAACAGATCTTTTATGCGCAGAATAATGCCTACGCTGTTCAAAAATAACTGAACTTTCTGTAGTTACATGTTCTGTGGCAGAATTTGTTAAGACATCAAAACTTCGCTAGTGGGCAGTTTGGCAAAGATAAAGACGAACAGACGAGACAGCTGACACTTTCGATTTATCGACTACAACTAATTAAGATTGTTTTCACTACTTTGCTAATATTTATTTAGTTTGCTTTTGTTTTAATTAACAACTAAAAGTAGCGGTTGCTACTTCGTTTATTTAGGTGATCATTTATTTAGGTCTCATTCCAGGTAACTTCAATAGTTAATGGTTCGTTTTAACCAATATTGTAAGAAATTAAGGCCTTATGATGGAGACAAAAACATGATCGCTTGTAATGTATTAAGAAGTTAGTCATACAAACTATATGGGTAATTTCGTAACATTTTGCTGATGTTAGGACCTCGTGCAGGGTCCGCCCAGATAGCTGCCATCGTCTTACCCGTTAACCTGCCGCTAAATAGCAGTGTTTGCACTGCTGTGTTTCGATTTGGGGCTAAGATAGCGGGGGTAATTACTGACATAGAGGCAATCCATTGTAGTCCTCAGGGTAGGTAGCGCATAGGCAATTTTTTGGTCACTATGTCCATGGGCCTCAGTTCCCGCTTTCCATCAGGTGGGCTGAGAGCTCAGTTGTCTACCTTCGTCACATATAAAACTAAAAATAGTGACGTCTTTGTGTTTTTAAAGCCCTTAACTATGAAAGTACATTTTTAACCGACTCCAAAAAAGGGGGACGTTCTCAATTCAACTGTTTTTTTTCTGTATTTTACTCAATGATTATTTAATATGTTACTCGATATATATGAGAATCGTGAACAGATTTTTTTTTTTTTAGTACAGATGGTACCTTTTTTAGGCTCTAGTGCGAGAAGTATGTCATTTTACGTCAGGTCCTAAACTTCGGAGGGCCATCTGCACTAAAAACGTCGTACAAAACACGTACAAAAACGAAATTCATGTTATGTATTTCGCACTTGTGTCGTAATGTACTATTTTAATCGAATAGGTACAGTCTGGTGTGCTTGGAGAAAACGATTGAAGTAATTTTTTATGTTTCTTTGTTTACTTGCCGAATAAATGGATTTTAACTTCAAAAAAATGTTCGATGGTTAGTTTTAATTTAACCCTTATGAATGTTCAGTAGCAAGATTATTCCGAAATAATTAATAATTCAATTACATAATTAGGGACTGCCTAAGAAATTATACTTATCCATAATACTAATTAATCCTTAAAATCCGTATAGATTACCGTCCGCGGGGAGCGATGTGTAATCTAATATATCAATATTAATTACAAGCTTATTCTTTGCCGTAAGGAAAATGTACTCTCGCAAGTTTAGGGTTCCGTAACTAAGATAGATCTGACTTGTCTGTCTGTAGTTTTATGATGGCCGAGTTTTTATTACATACTAACCTATTCTCGCACTTTTTTGAAAAGAATACAAACATTCACACAAAATACTACACAGCCTCCGTAGCCCAGGTGATATCATTACGTGATTGTGTATCTATCTATATACTTATATCGTGGTTTGATACCAACATCACAAGCCTTACTTGAGCTTATCTATTGTATACACATATAGTACATACTAGCTGTGCCCGCGACTTCGCACGCGTGCTGTTCGGTGATCTGTGTTGTACATTTTCAAATGTATGTCTGGTAAATGGGTTTCTTAGAATTGGTCCTTTTGGTAATAAGATATCAGATTAACAGCCAAGTTACAAGTAAACGTATTGTGTTCGGTGTAGCAAAGAAATTAATATCATACACAATGAAATAAATGGTTTAGGTACCTATCGTTTGAGGTTAACTTCCAAATACTACTCAAATTTTGATATCTCTAAAGGTAGTAAAATAATGTGGTTTCCCTCAGCAAACAAAATGATAGTCGTATTTTAAAACGCCAAAATTATACGTATTCTAAAAAGCATAAGCATAGCGTAAGTAAGGAGTTGAGGGTAAAAATTAAGATGAGGCTTGAGAGCATCATAAAAGTCATCATCATAGTATGGATTACCCTAAGTTAACCGGAGGACTTCAGTTGCTGAATGCGTGGCAGTAAGCGTCAGTGCAGTGTATGCAAAAACCTATCGCCAGGGTTTGAGTCGAGGAACCCAAAAGAGTAATATTCGGAAAAAGTTGGAAAATAATCTAAGATGTGCTGGGGCGAAAAGTTTAAGTCCCGAGTAGTTCAGCAAGCCCGAAGGGCGAACTTTAGGTTGGAAGGAAGAAGGCCGATCCAGCAGAGGGTTGAAGGCCCGGAAACCCAATCCAGGGGCCCAAGCAATTCGGCCTTGCAGCAGGAGGGCCGACCCAATCACAGGAACAATAAAAATACATGTCAAATATACAGAGTAAGGAGGTCGTAGGCCGAACTATGAGAAAACAGAACAGTGGTCCGAGCCCGACGCGTTCTAGCATTCAATATAATATTTATTCAGTATTCAAATAAGTCGAGCCTGAGGGCCGAAAGCCCGAAGCCGAGGCTTTAAGGCTGCAAAGGGCGAGTTCCAAGCAGTGCCGATGACCGATCGTATTTTTCATGAAATACTGGCTTTATGGCCGAGACCGAGACATAGTGCCAAGCATTTAATATATGCAGTAATTGAACAAACTGAGCCTTAGGGCCCAAGGCTCAAAGGTGAGGCGTCAAGACCACGAAGGCTGAAACCGAGCTTCGAGTTAGGGCCAAATCCCAATCGGGCTTATGACGAAATGTTGTTTTATGGTCGATGCTAAGCTGTAAGAAGACAGAGCTTGGAGCATTCAGTATATCCTGTACCCAATCGGATCAATCAAGTACTCCCCACATGAACCCGAGGGCCAAAGGCCCGAGGAGTCAACCCACAATTGTCAGCCTATCAACCCCGAGAGCCGTAGGCCCGATGCCACTGTCTACACGAACCCCGAGGGCCGAAGACCCGAGGAGTTAACCCACGCTGTCAGAATATCAACCCGAGGATCGGAGGCCCGAGGCCCCTGTCTAAACGAACCCGAGGGCCGAGGCATTAATAAGGCATTAAGTAAGGGATAGTGTGGACTGTAGCCTCGGGACTACGGCCGTCGGTTTGTTAGACTGACAGCGTGAGATAACCCCGAGGGCCGAAGGCCCACCATCCACACAAACCCGAGTGCCGAAGGCCCGAGGGGTTAACTCACGCTGTCAGTCTAACAAACCGTGGGCTGAAGGCCCGAATGGCTAACCCACGCTATCAGTCTATGGACCCTAGGGCCGTAGGCTCGAGGACACAGTTCACACGATCGTGAGAAGGCTCGAGGGGTTAACCCACGCTGTCAGCCTAACAAACCGGGGGCCGTAAGCCCGAGGCTACAGGCCACACGATCCCGAGGGCCGAAGGCCCGAGGGGTTAACCATCGCTGTCAGTTTATGAACCTGAGGGTCGTAGGCTCGAGGACACAGTTCACGCGATCCCGAGGGCCGAAGGCCCGAGAGGTTTAACCTTCGCTGTCAGTCTATGAACCTGAGGGTCGTAGGTTCGAGAACACAGTTCACGCGATCCCGAGGGCCGAAGGCCCGAGGGGTTAACTTTCGCTGTCAGTTTATGAATCTGAGGGTCGTAGGCTCGAGGACACAGTTCACGCGATCCCGAGGGCCGAAGGCCCGAGAGGTTAACCTTCGCTGTCAGTCTATGAACCTGAGGGTCGTAGGTTCGAGAACACAGTTCACGCGAAACACACAGTTCACGGGCCGAAGGCCCGAGGGGTTAACCTTCGCTGTCAGTCTATGGACCAGAGGGTCGTAGGCTCGGACACAGTTCACGCGAACCCGAGGGCCGAAGGCCCAAGGGGTTAACCTTCGCTGTCAGTCTATGAACCTGAGGGTCGTAGGTTCGAGAACACTGTTCACGCGATCCCGAGGGCCGAAGGCCCGAGAGGGGTTATCTCACGCTGTCAGTCTAACAAACCGACGGCCGTAGTCCC
>JALPQI010019240.1:0-21722 GCA_025490895.1 Thaumatotibia leucotreta
ATTGTCCTAAAATATGTACCAAATTTTTGTAATTTGTGTTATAAATCAATTTATTAAACTCATGTATGAAACCAATCATACTAGTTCCGGTACTAAAACGTAACCTTCCAACCTCAAGCACGCAAATGCCGAACTATAAAATAATACATGTCGGTTATTGCTTCCTATCTATTTCATAATATTCGTGATCTCTTTTCATTAAACATTAATACCAGGAGTAAGTAGGCTGGAATCTGTGTTTTAATAATAATAATAATAATAATAATAATTCTTTATTTGCAAAAAATACGGTACAATGAGGTGTTTTGGTACATGTTTCCGGTACGATAACATATTTTGCTGATTAAGCATGCAAATGTTAACTTACAACTAAGCTTACAACTAAACATTTTGATTTAAAATAGTTCCTTTAGAGTATAAAACACTCGATCATTGAGCCATAGACGAAGCTGTGTTTTGAAAGGATTAAGAGGAAGATGCTTCATGCTTTCCGGAAGGGAATTAAATATTTTCATGCACATATTATAACTACTTTTATTAAAAAGAGAACTATTTGGATTTTTTTTTGGGTTCCCGGAACGCTTATAGTTTCGCCATGTCCGTCTGTCCGCAGCATAGCTTAGTGGCCGTTGATACTAGAAATCTGCAATTTGGTACATGTAAACATATTAATCATGCCAACAAAGTAGCATAATAATAACTAGAAAAAAAAACTTTTTCGGGTACCTCCCCGACTGGGACGATTTTTTTTATTTGATGTAATCGTTTAGTGTGGGATATCATTGAATAGGTCTCTTAAAAAGAAATTGGGTCTTAAAATTAAGTTTTTTTCTAAAGTCAATATTTTCGGAGGTAATCCAGAAAAAAAAAAAATGTGCACCCCCCCCCCCCCCTTCTAACTTTTGATCCGTAGCACAGTGGTCAGGCGTTCAAAGAACAGTGCTTAAAATTCAAAAGTCGCAATAAAAGTCTAAAAAACAGTACGTAATGTTATATTAAGATTGTAGTATTTGATCTGTAATAAGCGAAATACAAGCTTTAAATAAAGATTCCTACTTTTTGTGAGGTAAATTTCGTAAACTAGTTATGTATAGATCGGATGTCAGCAAAAATTTAATGAGCAAATCAGTGTTACTTGTTATTCTTGAAATTTTGTGGGTAAAAAAACTTTCTTTTGGGACCCTTATTCTTTTTGAAAGACCTATTCAACGATACCCCACACTATAGTACTAACGGCCATTGAGCTATGGTGCGGAAGACGAACATGGCAAAACCATAAGGGTTCCTAGTTTACTACGGAACCCTAAAAACAAGTTATGTGAGAAAGATCAATTGATTTCCCCCCTCCTCGCTCTTAAAAATCATTAAGTACGCTTATTTGTCCTTAAATTTCAGTTTCGTAAAAAGGCTACCGCCAAGACAAGCAAGGTACCGGAACAGTTATTCCGCTGGGTTTATCCGACCATGACACTGCCCAATTGTTTTCATATAAGCCTAGAAGAACACCCATAATACAAAAAACCGTTACCTTGCTTAAAAGAGACTATTCAGACGAAAATGTCCAAAAATTTAAAGACTGCTTGAGCCGTTTGACGTTCCAAGATGTGTATAATGACACTGATGTAAATAGTGCCTTTAGTAGCTTCCATGAAACGGTGCAACTCTTTTATAATCTGTGTTTCCCACATATAAAAATTCAATTAAGACTCAATAAGAAACTTAGGTGGCTTACAGCCGGGTTAAAGGTAAGCGTTAAAAGAAAAAGAGAGCTCAGATTCGCTTATTATAGGGATAAGACTACTGAAAAGAAAAACGAATATGTTGCTTATTCCAAACTACTAAAAAAATGTATTAGACGTGCACAAAAGAATGCAAATAAAGCTTTTGTCTTAAATAGCAAAAATATATGTAGGGCATCTTGGAAAATCATAAAAAGTGAAGTAGAGTCTGCGACTGTACACCAGTACATTGACAGTATTAATACTGGTAATGAAACTGTAACAGAACCAGTAACAATTGCTGAGACATTTAATAACTTCTTCATAGATTCTACAAATAGGTTAAATTATTGTACTGTTAATACGGCTGTTGGCAATATAATTACCAATTCTATTTTTATAAATCCTTTCAGCGAAAAGGAGTTGATCGGGATCATCACCTCCCTAAAAAATACAAATACCGAGGGATACGATGGCCTGGCGACGCGTATTCTCAAGCAATGTTCTCAGGAACTGGCGCCTGTTTTGACCTATCTTATAAATTTGTCGTTAGAGTCGGGTATTTTTCCAACGAAACTAAAGACGTCCATTGTTATACCCATTCATAAGAAAGGTTCAAGACAGAATATTGAAAATTATCGCCCTATTACGATCATACCCATAATATCAAAGATATTCGAGAAGGCAATGTATTTGAGGCTTACTAGTTTCTTTGAGAAATTTAACATTATCGCACCTGAGCAACATGGGTTTCTTCGATCAAAGTCTACCACCCTTGCTACCTTTCGTTTAATACAAGAAAGTGCTACTCAATATGACAATCAGAGCTTTACAACTGCTCTATTTTTCGACATGTCAAAAGCATTTGACTTCGTTGCGCATGACTTGCTTTTGTCAAAATTAAAATACCATGGCATCAGAGGTCCAGCCCTGAAATGGATAGCATCGTATCTAGAGAATAGACAACAGTGTGTAGAAGTCAAGTGTGTCAATAGCTCACAGATGGTAGATGTTTATAAATCCACTTATAGATATAATAATTATGGCGTTCCTCAGGGGAGCGTACTGGGCCCATTACTGTTCTTAATTTACATTAATGATTTACCGAGAGTTACACCACACAAATGCATTTTGTATGCTGATGACATATCAGTAATTGTCACTAATAGTAAGACTGAATCGGCAACTGATCATGAAATTAATGTTAATAATACAATATCTACCATAATTAACTGGCTTCAACATAATAATTTGCAAATGAATTTATTGAAAACGAATTATATGAATTTTAATAGATCTGATCTGACATTGAATATTAATTATAATGGACATATTTTGAATAATTCTAATGTTGTGAAATTTTTGGGCCTTATTGTTGATAGTGATTTAAAATGGTATGGACATATTGAATATGTATGTAATAGAATAAATAGCTTTGTTTTTGTTTTGACTAGACTACGTGAAACTACAGATCAAAAAACAGTGTTAACTGCCTATCATAGCTATGTAGTATCAGTATTGCGTTATGGCCTGGTATTATGGGGTAATGGAACCGATATTCAGCAGGCTTTCATTTGTCAAAAGAAATGCATTCGAGCTATAGCTGGTGTATGCCCGTTAACTCCTAGCAAGCCATTATTTCTAGAACTGAATATCCTTCCGCTACCTTGTCTATACATATTTGAAGTCAGTAAATTTGTTAAATTAAATACAAACTTGTTTAACACTGCCAATGAAGTTTATCCAAGAAACACCAGAAATGTTAATAGGCTTGTTGTTAATAAAAAGCAAAGAACCGCTACATTCAAGAAAAATTGCTATTGTATGTGTATAAGTATTTATAATAACTTACCAGATGACATAAAAGAACTGCCGTACAGAATATTTAAAAATAAACTTTTTAAATGGTTGCTGTCATCGACATTTTATTCTGTTAAAGAATTTCTACAAAGCAGACATACATAATTATTTAGGTTAAGTTAGATGTAAGTCTACAAAAATTTGCATGCTGCATAGGTGGCTAAATAGAAGGACTCATGATATTTATGTAACAACATTGTATACTCTTATTTTACGCAAATAAATGATTATGATTATGATTATGATTATGATTATGACCTTCGGCAATCTTCGGTAGAATTATCACTTGCTCACGATAAAGCACTTTCTAGGCTACAAAACGACATATGAATCATTAAGGGACTCGAAGGGTTTCTAAACTAAAAGCTTCTATATATTTCTCAAATCGAAATCGTCATTGATTGTTTTGATGGCTCGCGTAAAATAAATATTATAATAAAAAAGCGACAGAGAAAATAATAAAATTTTATTAAAAACGATAGAAAATACCCTTGTGTACCTCCATTTAAATAATTATAGCATTCACTAAAACATTCATGTTAATAATCAATTTTAAAACGACGAGTAAATATTGCACTTTTAGATAACGCGTTGGAGCGTCATGCAGTATATTAACTTTGAAAGCTTATACCAAAGATGTTTATTCCCACACATGCCAAATATTTTATGTTTTCTAAAACTACGTAGTATAAACCAGGGATCGGAACCGGTTTTTTAGAAAAACCTCGATATAGCTCAATATTTTTAAATGTTTTACGCTCTTTATGTAGTATTCGACATTTTAAGTAATTATTAACATCATATTTTTCAATTACTCCATTAACAAAAAAAATATAAACCGAAGAACGAAAAAGAACGGAATTCGAACCGTTCTTTTGTATGGAGCAAAAACCGCTATCCGATCCCTGGTATAAACTACTCTCCTTGCTAAAAAAAGCAGTGAAAGTAGATCATCAATTTATTAGAATTTTAGCTACTACCGTGACCTCTGTGCGTAGGTCCAAAAAATATGAAAAAAAATCATGAATGGTGGGCTTATAGAGTACTATAAAATAAAACTAAAAACTATTTTGAACGTAATCGGCCCAGCCATTTTTGAATAACTACGGAACCCTGCACTAAGCATGGCCCGACATCCTATTGGCTGGTTTTTTTATTTTCATCTTTATCAATTCTATCATGCCAATATGCCAGTAGGGATAAGATATACTACACTTGTGATCAAATAATATGAATACAGTATGCTACTATGATACAGGCTATTATTGAAACAGCGGAATACGATGCAGATTTTTAGCCATACCATGAGCATTATTTGATTAAAAATTCTAATTTTGAAAGTAACATTGATTAACGTTCCAAGTAAAATTGATTGAGAAGCAACGTACTTCAAAATGCACAATGACAAATCGCAGCCAACTGCAACGTTTGACAACTAAGCAATACATAGTTACATTGACCGTTCGGAGGAAATAAACTGAATTGTTATTTATTATTATTAAGAGCCTGTACTATCCCACTGCAGGGCAAAGGCCTCCCTCAAACTCTTCCACGTATCCCTATCCCCTGAAGTCTCCCACCAGTCCTTGTCAAAGGCGTCAAGCTCGTCACGCCATCTCTGGCGCGGTCTACCGCGACGCCTTACAAGTTGTGGCACCCAGCGTGTGGTTAGCCCACAGGTTATCTGGCATGCAACAGACGTGTCCCGCCCAGTCCCATTTAAGCTTGGCGGCAGTTGTAACCTAATTGTATGGTCAATTTAATTTTTTGTCAAATATTACTAACATGACAAAAAATTAAATTGACTTCGAAACGATTGCTAGTAATGCGTATTATTGCCCATTTTCGTAAAAACCCGGGTCATAGCAACACACTGTATACTGCAAACAAGCCTACTTAGAGACAGACAAAGGGAAGGGACTTGTGACACATCAATATGAGCCGTTCATTATAAAACATCCCACTATGTCACTTGCTATAAAGGTTATCAATTTAATTCATTTAAAGGTACTACTAGTAACTACTTGCGTCCTTTCGGTAGGTAAACGACAAAGTGGGACACATCACATCACATCATCAGCCTGTCTCAGTCCTTTGCTGGACGTGAGCCTCTCCTATTAACTATCCGTATAGACGAATTAGGAGATAAATCACCATGCTGGGCAAGCGGATTGGCGATCACGATCAGTAATGTGTCCACTTTGATGACGCTGCTGCCCATCATCAATCTTTTATCAAATAACGTTCAGTGACACTTCAATCCCTTAATCGACACATACGACACCCACGGGAAGAGTTGAGGTGACGACAAATGTATTCTTACTGCCGTCACCACACGGTCAAATATATGTGAGACGCTTACACTATATCTGTGCTTGTGTTACGACTTGTCCCAAAAACGTCAAAATGTTATTGAAAATCAGCCCTATTTGTTGTTCTTTTTTTTGTGAAGCACTAGTAAAACGTCCCACTTTATCGTTTGCATTACGGACGGTTACCCAACTGATTCCTATAAAAGCACAAAGCAATTGTGTCCTCATGTTACGCGACAAAGTGGGACGTTTTAGTAAACCGCGCACAAATGCTAATTCCTAGTTCACCTTCCAACATTGTCCTTTCCCACCGCATGGTCACTCTAGTCCCCACCTGCGCGCGCATACTCAGTTGCGCGTGAGTTGCGAGGAAAGTGCCCGCGTGCGAAGTGCTCAGTGTATATTAAGGTGTTTATTCTTTTATACCGTACCAGTAATGGACACTGACCTATTGTGTACCGGGTGTGGCCTGTAAAATAAAGACTGGAGAATCCTAAGAGCATACTGAGAATAGTAACCAAATTATTTTTCTAATTAGAAGTAATTTTGAATTAAAGTTGCTTACACCGCCTCATAGCGGGTCAGTTAAAGCTAATTTTGTAATAACGTCAAGTAGTGAGCGGTAATCTGATTGCATTTCTATTTTTTAAAGTAATGTTTATGAAATAAAAGTCGTTTGTAATACCTATTTTAAGGAGTTGGTTATATATTATCTTTCAGTCTAAATAGTCACATTAAATAAGCCTAAACAAGCAGTTCATAAAAAATCAATAAAAAAAACAGTTATAACCATAACCACACAAAATAAAAACACTTATAATAATAAGGAAATATTGCTGATATGATCAATTATTTCCTTATGGCCATAATTGTTTTTTTTACGAATTTTTGATGAATGGTAAAATAATACTATTTAATTTTTTGTCCGCATTACAAGCCACAACCTGATACGTTTTTATTTAGAAAAAAAAAGTTTTGCAGTGTTTTGTGACAGTTTTTACAACACGAAATTAGATTTAGTCCTATCAGAGTATGGTAAATTGTCTATCATTGGTGTCGGACAGAAAAGTGTGCAGAAAAAGTGTGCTTTGTCCTCCCATCTCTAACATTATATTTAAAAACAAGATATTTTATGGCGGCATCCGTGAGTAAAAAATAAAAAAAGATTATGATGATACCCCCAAAAATAATTTACATAGTACATACAAAAAATATTTAGTGGATTAAATAAATTAAATTTTTATTATGGTCACGGCACTAACTACAGACAGGGACTTGTTTCAAATCGGTCATTCGCAAATGTTTCAATCTAAATGTCAATCACTGGTTCTTGAGTGATGTGCAAGTTGTACAACACTGGTGCTACCACTTTACTTTTAGTTAGATCGCATTTAAAGAAAAATATCAATAATTTTATGTTTTATCAAACCATATTATATTATTTCATAGCGCATCCAGACGGTGTTGTTCAGATTTTATACATTTTATTCTTAAAAGGAGTTTTTTTTTGCAATTCTGGGTGCTTAGCAGTGCTTAGATAAGTTGCCAATCGCTAACGCTTAATCGCCAATCGTAAACGAAAGGCAAAATAGGAATGAATGTAGGTACATTTAGGTAGTTATATGCGATTATTCTGTCGCACCAATCAAGTCATTACCATTCCCAAATTATTGACAAACTGCGTATAAATATTGGAGTAATTTTCGGTTATCTTGTAGCAGACGCATGTTTGTCTGCTATTCTGGCATAATAGTCTCGTTGGCTTTGATAAAACGGAAAATAAAGTGGTGATGGTAATGAATAATAAAAACGCGTAAAAAAAATCGCATAGAAACACCCATTAGGTAGGTACTTGACCAGTATGTCGTCAATCCAACACCATATGACAAGACCTCACTTATAATAACTTATGACGAAACCGTTAATTAGAAGACCTTGAAAATGTAGTCAATATTTTGCTTTCAAATACTAAAGTGAAGAAATAATTAATCACTTGACCATTAAGTCTTAATGTTAGCCATTTGACACGTTAATTTTGGTGGCATTTACCTCCAAGTATTGTTGTGTATATAGAAGGAAAGTTTTGTACACTAAGCAACATTTGAGCAACAATTGTTACTATGTTCATTCTTCTTCTTCTAGTGCCGTCTGCTTATCGCAGTTTGGCAATCATCACACGAGTCAGTACGAATAAATGACCGAGTGCTTTTTTGGAACCATTGGCGTAGATTTTTAAACCAGGGTATTCTTTTCGCTCCCGCACTCTTTTTCCCTTGAATCTTTCCCTATGTTCATTATGCCTGTTAAACACGGTATGTTATTCATTTATTTCAAATGTATTGCACAAAATAAAAACATAAAGTACAACAGGCGGACTTATCGTTGCCGATTTCTAAGAATGAACATTTGAAAAGTTTAGAAATGAGCCTTCTATAAACGTCATATACGTTAAGACTATCGGAAAAATGGCGAGTCTTACGCTTATGTTAATATGGATTAATTTATAACTGTCAAAAGTTCATTCTAAAGGTGTATTCAGACCAAACGAGCATTTGCTATTCTATCCCCCACTCTACGAAATCAATCAATCACGTTTTGTGTAACGATCGAATTTCGTAGAGTAGGGGGTTAGAATAGCGAATGCTCGTTTGGTCTGAATGCACCTTTAGAAATCGGCAACTAATAATGCTATGAGGCATTCTCTACCAGTCAACCTAGGGCCAAAGCGGAGAAGATTGTAGGCGGCACTAATATAAAAAAAAATCTGGATACACTAAATTATCAAACATGGAAATCACTATGGCACGAACAAAATTTTACTATTGACTTCCACTAGATATTGTTCTCCATTTACAGTGCGTTACCACGACTCAGGCTTTTACGAAAATGCGTAATACTAATAAACGCGCATTACTGGCAACCGTTTTCAAGTATTAAGGGTTGACAAATATTTAAATTAATTGTACAGTTAATTTTATTCCTTCGAACGATCAATGTAACTCGTGTTCTGCTTACTTGTCAAACGGGTCAAAATTATTTTCGTTGTCTTGTTTCATACCACTCTATCACGCTTTTAGTTGCAGCGGCTCTACCACGAACAATGAAATTCGAAAATTTCGAGGACTTGTCTCTGTCACTCTAAATACGCCTTCGTTTAAGTGACCGAGAAAAATCCTCGAAATTTACGAATTTCGATTTTGGCGATAGTAGGCCTGTTTCGAATCAGCATATAAAAAAAACCCGTGCACTTGTATTTCTTTTTCATGCTAGATTTTAATCCATACATCAAAAATTAGAAACAAAACATCATCTCATACAAAAATCACAACTGTGTCACGTTTTTTAGGGACACAAAATAAGACAACGAAAAGTATTTTGATCCAAACGCTGCTTATGGCTGCAAACTGTCAAGCGCTAATTAACGATTAATTTTGAAGTACATTGCTTCCCACTCAACTTTTCGTAGAAAATTAATTACGTTTAAAATTAGAATTTTAAATCAAATTATGCTCACGGTTTGGCTAAAAATCTACATCTCGATCCTTAGTTTCAATAAAAGCCAGCATGATGTTAACACACTGTATACATTCGTTCTGCACCCAGAAATTATCAAGCACGATATTATGATTGTAAAACAGTAGGAAAGTGAAAATCCGATTGCAACGGTGCTGTAGAAACATGGCGGACATTTTGTCGCGCTTTAATGTGCAATTTTGTCGTAACATTTACATTTGGTCAGCGGCTGCTAAGGCACCGGTCTCACTGCTAGCTACTAAGCTATGAACTATGGGCTATAAACACGAACAAAAGATACGCACTCCCGTGTAAAAAAAGAGACACGGCGATACTCGTCCACCAGTGATAGCTGATAGCTGGGCGAGTGTCGCCGTGTCTCTTTTATTTTCACGGAAGTGCGTAAGTACTTACTTGGGTAAATATTCAGCGTTTTTGTGGCATTTTTATTTCGTCAATGTCACCTCTGCAAGTATCATTACAAGAGATTACGCTAAGAGTTTCATGCAAACGTAATAAAGCATCAATATCAAGTCTGGCATAATCAACGTTATTGCTAGTTACTCGTCCTTCCGTCGCGTCGCGGTACCTAATAATCGCGGGACGCAAATGTATGAATATCTTAGCGTTTCAACCGCCTAATTTTGGTGGCATAATTTTTTGCCAAATTTTCTATTCATTACAATGCGCCACTTTGTCATTGGAAGGAGGCATTGTACCTTATACAAATGACAAAGTATAACATTGAGCAAACAAAACATATCTGTACTGTAACTCAATAAGAATTAATCGCATTATTCAAACCCAAATTCGCCCCAAAAACGCGTGATACAATTTGATTTTGATACCATTTTGCTCGCCAAATTAACCAATTTAGAATAAGCCTAGTAACTGTTTATAGTGACGTCACTCAGTGGCCTTGCTACGAGGTTATTTTAAATTTCACGCCGATTAAAATTACGAATGCTGTTACATATGCAACTATATAAAATAATATATAAGAAAGAGTCACGCTATATTTTTTTTCTAAATAATCATAGAGCACTAAAGGTGCATTCAGACCAAACGAGCATTCGCTATTCTATCCCCCACTCTACGAAATCAACGAATCATGTTTTGTGTAACGATCGAATTTCGTAGAGTAGGGGGTTAGAATAGCTAATGCTCGTTTGGTCTGAATGCACCTTAAGGAGGAGGTTCTCAATTCAACTATGTTTTTTTATGTTTGTAACCTCAGAACTTTCGACTGGGGGAAGCGATTTTGATGACTATTTTCCGATGCTTCCGGATTGGTACCATTTTAATTGTGTCCAGGTCCGACAGTGGCATCCATGAGAAAACCATATAAGTCTTAAAGTCTGAAAAGGCAGATCATGTGGAAAGTACAGCTTTTAACACCAACTTACCTATATTTTAAAGACAAACGGGACTTAGTCGCGTAAACTTACGTTTAATAATATCCTGACATTTCGGGCATGACGTTACACCCGTGGTCGCAGGCAGATTGTAAGTATGTAACGTCATGCCCGAAACGTCAGGATATAAATTAAACGCTACGCGATTAAGACCCGTTTGTCTTTAAAATATGAGTGATAGCTGACAGGCATCAGTGATGAACACTACTTAATCATAAGAACCTGCAGTTGAAAATTTACTGTAGCGAAACATAATTATGTCAAATTCATAGTTTCTTAGAAATAAAAATGAATGTACATCATTTAGGTCATTGTCCATTATTCTTGCGCCGTCACCCTAAGATAGTTTGCAGTAAACGCCAAGCCACACCTGATGCGTATGCAGCACGTGCGCGTGTGCGTGGCGTGCGTGTTGTAGTGTATGTAAATGTCATATTAGATGGCACACCGCTTGCGTCCCGTGCACGTAAGCGTGACGTGCAACCGGTGGCCTCAGCCTTAAACCCGTCATTTTAGGCGTAAATCTCTTGCAGTAATTCAAAAATTTAAATGGACCTGCATTTTTTATATTTATTAAAATTAAATATTATTATCAATTGTAACAAGATTAGTTACACTACCTAAACACAATACACATCAACCCCCTTATTTATAAACGTCTGCTAACTTAACAAGCCGCTAATAATTGTTTGTCCCTTTCGGTCTTAACAATGTGTCCATAAGAGCAAAAGGGACAAACAATTATTATCAGTTTGTTAAGTTAGCAGACGTTTATGAATAAGGGGGTAATTTTGGTTGAACTGTCATGCAACACATTTGAAAAGTCTAAGTCCTTCTACCGCGAACTTCGAAGTTCGCAAATTTCAGGGATTTGTCTCTGTCTCATCAACGAAGGCGTCATTAGAGTGACAGAGATAAATCCCCGAAACTTGCGATCTTCGGAGTTCGTGATAGGCGTTGGCCAACTGTTTCACCACACTATACCACAATTTAGTATCCTAATATATATATGTAACAGTTTATCTCTTAAGAAGATAAAGCCATACAGCTTGTCAGTAGAAAAAGGCAAATTCAAAAAATGTTAGACTTAAAGACTTTGCTGCTGACTTTCCCATTAAAAAACTGAATTTATCATCTTTTTTTCTGCTAGAGATTGTTGGACAGAGTACATTTACTAAATTGAATAGTCACTACTATGAAATCTATGAAAATTTCAATAGTCACATTTACTAAATTGAACAATCGCTACTGTAAAGTCTACGAACATTTGAACAATCATTTTTGTCATTTACAGCCATAAACAATTTGAAAAGTCACTTAAAGTGATTTGAACGGTCAACAAAATTTTTTAACGGTCTTTATTTTCAAAACTGTACAATTTTATTTATATGCATAAATTAAATTAACTAATCTAATAAACCTAACCTATATCAAAAATTGGCCTTTTATCAACTAAATTAAATTTTCATTGTTCGCAGGTTAATTGGCAAATTAATATTAAATGCAAGAGAGCGCACCACAAGAAAAGGGTGTTACCCAAAAATTCTGGGAATTCATCAAGGACTTTTTCTACATTTACGTAAAATTCGCATTATACGCCGTAGCTATATATATCTTGTTTTACTACTATGATTACTATTTCGGATGATTTTTAGTGACCAGATGATGTGAAGTGACAGTGCTAGTGAAGTGATAAACGGAATTATAACATTGACTTTTCACGTTGGAGAGGACTATTGGTAAGTTTTTTCATTTTTTTTAAAGCTTCGTATTGAAAAAAAACTAAAAAAAGCAACAGACGCCCAGTGTGCCAATTTAATGTGTAATATAAATCGGAATGATTTTTATGACAAGTTGAAATAAGTTATTAATAAAGGCAATTTTATATCAGTAGTAGTAGGTATCCGTGAATAAACAGTGCATAGCTGTGTGTGTACTCTGGGCGTTTAAGCAAATTTTTTACAAGGGTGTTTATACCGAATGATATCGTCCTATTACTGCAAATACCACCTATGTGCATGTATTTTGTTATCCGATAATGAATTTAACTATAATGACAGTTAAATTTGATTGATTTGTGCAGATAACTGATATTTGCAGTAATAGGACGTGTGTACGAAATATAGCAAATTTTTGCTAGATTGGGAGACTGTGAGTGCTAGTGCTATTGCAATTTTATATAAGTTAGCACTGACACAAATTGAAATAATTTATATCAGGGAGCTAATGTAATTTATTTTATTTTTATTCAAAGTTGCTTCAGTTTGATTTATATTATATCAGTAGCCATTATTAGATTTCGACCAACCAAATTTCGTCTTCGATTAATAAATAAGCAATGTAGTTAGGTCGCTGTTAACATTTTGATACATAACAAATTATATTATTGACTTCTTTAAGTCTCTATGTGTGAACAGAAAATCAACAATAACTATGTCCTATCAAAACTCTTAATTCCGTTAACACAAAAGGTGACCAACCCAATTTTTTTAATTTCTTGCCTAGAATAATATAAGTAAAATTTCAGTGACCAGTGTGATCAAACTCTAAATTACTTTTGTAGGCCGTCAAATAGATCTTCAATTAGTCCCCAAGGTCAAATACCATATAATAGCAAGTCTTCTGGCCTACTACCGGGAACTTCGAAATTAGAAAATTTCGAGGATCTGTCTCAGTCACTCCATCGAAGCCGTCATTAGAGTGACGGAGAAAAATTCCCGCAATTCGCGGATTTCGAAGTTCGCGGTAGGGCCGCTGATTTAAACAGTACCAACATAGTCTATGTCGAATAGTAAATGTGATTGGAAAGCTATCGATTACGTTTGTATCGATATCGAATCGAGTCGAGGTCGCGTTACGTCACACACTTTTACTGCGTGCGGCCTATTTTGTCGATTATCGATATAAATGCGTTTAGTATGAATAATTAGAGCGCTTCTTATTAGGTCGTTTATCTTACTCAACCCATTGCGTATTTTCTTTTACATTCGATCGATCAACCAATCAATCGATTAATCATACGACTGATTGATAATTGAATTTAAACTTTCATGACATAATAACCTTAAACCCTTTTGTCGCAAGCTGTTTTTGTGTACTTATTTGTAAATGTGTCCATCGTGCTTGTCATAAATAAATGTTAATTCATTTCATTTCATTTGAAATATAATGGTAAAACTCACGTATATTTAGTCACTACGTGTAGACATGTTTCGGAGACCCTAGGTCCCCATTATGAAGCTCTAAGCGTGCGTTCACGAGAGCCTAGGTCCTCATTATCAAGCACTGAGCCCGCGACTCGTCAGCGCGTTACGACTTGATTGTTGTCACAAATTATGTTATACTATTCCATTTAATCGTGTTCGAGTATAAACTTTATGAGAAATGCTCTTATTTATTATTATATTATGAAAACTTTATTTCATAAACAAAGAAACATGTACAAATGGCCGCTCTTCTACTAACACATCACCACATCACCAGCGTGTCCACTGATGGACGTAGGCCTCTCCTATTAACTATGCGTATAGACGCATTAGGAGATAAATGCCCATAATCGCCACGTTGGGCAAGCGGATTAGTGATCGCAGTACCTAATATGGCCACTATGATGACGCTGCTGCCCATCATCAATCTTTTATCAAATAATAGTCAGTGAGTTCTACTTACACAATTAAAAACAATACCTACACATATTGTACATTATATATTATGTACAAAAAAAAATTAATGATCTCCTAAGACCCCAAGACAAATATTCATAAGTCAGAAATTTTGTCAATTTCTATGGAAACCTATTTTATTGAGTTTAAATTAATTTTTCATGTTCTTATAGGTATACTCAGATTAATAACATCCTGTACTATTGCGCAAAGTCTAGAAAATATACTATTATAATTCCATTTGCGTTCGTTATTTCTACACAAAAACCAGTAATTTATCGATTTATACATCTATTAATTATCGTTTTAATTAAAGAAAATGTCAGTTAATTAATTTGCAACCAAATTCTGGCAATAAAATCACGAAATGTATAAAAACAGGTTTCATCATTAGTAACATAAAGAAAACAATTAAAACATCTAATATTAAGTGGTTATGTCATTGATACGAAGATCAAATAATACCAATGTTACCGATACCAACGTAGAATAATGAATTATGAAATAAGTATCAGAATAATCAGTTAATAATTAAATCGTCTACTCGAAATTAGCCCTCATTATGCTCTTGCTATTCTTAAGTTTTGTCTTTTTGTCCCTAAATTGACATACGTGCTCCGTTGCTGTCCGTTCTGGAAAAATATTAATTTATTAACACCTTTAGACGACTTAATCAAAATTACCATAGAAAAAATTCTAAATATTCAGCTAACGGAGCGTTCCTGGTCCCAAGCATCCCTCCCTATTCGGTATGGGGGTTTAGGGATACGAAAAATTTCATGTGTGGCTTCTCCTGCATTTTTGGCATCCGTCCACAGCACGTCTGATCTCACAGGAAAGATCCTAAGGGCTCTGCCTATTAACTGTGAGACTGCGGGTTTGGAGGACTCCAAAAATGCATTCAAAATTGCTTGCCCTTCTAAAAATTTTCCTGACAACCTAAAATCGCAAAGGAGCTGGGACAATGTGTATTGTGATCTAACATACAATTCTCTTCTAAACAGCTCTGCAGGTCCGGATCGCGCGAGACTTTTGGCGGTCGGAACCCGGGAAGCTGGTTACTGGCTGCATGCCCATCCTTCGGCTAGTACCGGTACTTTCCTGGATCCGGCCTCTCTTAGGCTCGCAACCGGCCTGAGACTCGGGGCCGCGGTATGTACCCCTCACTTATGCTGTTGTGGCACAGACGTGGACCGACTGGGACACCACGGACTAAGTTGTCAAAAAAGCGCAGGCCGTATTTCCAGACATGCGACGCTTAACGACATAATCCGCAGGTCTCTTGCCACGATCAACGTACCTGCTCTTCTTGAACCTACTGGTATTATTAGGGATGATGGTAAGAGACCTGATGGTGTGTCTTTGGTTCCTTGGAGCTTGGGACGGATGTTGGTATGGGATGCTACTTGCGTAGATACCCTGGCACCGTCCCATCTTCAACGAACTACGTTTAAGGCAGCCGCTGCGGCTGAAAATGCCGAATTTTTAAAACGTAATAAATATAAGGGCCTCGGCAAAGAGTACGATTTTGTACCGTTTGGCGTAGAAACTTTGGGTTGGGGCCCCAGCGCACGCAAATTGTTTGCTGAGATCGCGAAACGTCTGGTTGATGTAACTAAAGACCGAAGAGCGGGCGACTTCCTCGCACAACGCATCAGTATTGCGATACAGCGAGGAAATGCCGCCAGCATCCTCGGTACAATGCCACAAGGGCCAATCTTAGATATAGGTTAGGTTAAGTAGATTAGTTAGATTTAATCTATGTACATAAATTGTAGTTTTGAAAATAAATAAAAAAAAAAAAAAAGTTAAAAATTGAGAAAAACAGACAGTTTTTGGAGATTATCCCGTTCATCCGGGGGAAAAGGTTTAGAGACAAAACCTTCACTATTCAATAGTAGTACTAAAGTAGTTTCTTTGAGTATGAAATATTTGGACTTAATAAATCAGAATAAAAAAAACTATTTTACGATAGGTATTTTTTAAATTTTTTTCCACAAATTTTAATTTTGTAAATAATCAATGAATGTAAAGAACGCCATTAATATTAAAGACGACATGGTACACCTGATGCACTGCGAATTTTGCGTCAAGCTTATAAGCGCGGAATTACGGTGGTGAACGAAAATATAATTTAGACACTGGTTTGTTAAAATCGATTTATTAAACAACAAAAGCGTACCTACTTCAGATTGTTGTGTCTCTTGAAATGTAGTACATCAACCATGACTAACGACACTAACGTTCATACAATTTATCATTAGTATAATGTGATCATTTATAAAATATTCAAAAATTTGTAAAAATTGTTTCGAACTAGACGAACTCCACTGCATCGGGGCTCGTAGACCAAACGAGCATTCCCTCATTCTATCCCCCACTCTACGAAATCGACGAATTTCGACGAATCACGTTGTGTGTAACGAACGAATTTCGTAGAGTGGGGGATAGAATCAGCGAATTCTCGTTTGGTCTAAATGCACCTTTAAACAACAAAGTGGAACAACCTCTGCAGACCTAGCCAAAATGCCATTGTAATCGTATACGATAAGCGATAAGTAATAAATGTATGAGAATGACAGATTCCTACGAAAAATCATGTGACCATTTCCATACATTATTATGGTCACGTGACTTAGGTATCGCTTATCGTATACGATTACAATACACATCATGGCTATACCAGGATGCTTAGCCAAGTTGCCAATCGCTAACGCTTGGGAGCGTATCGTAGTTTTCCCTCTGTCGCTCTTCCATATTGCTGCGACAAAGACAGTTAGCTGCCTTTCGTTTACGATTGACAATTAAGCGTTAGCGATTGGCAACTTGGCTAAGCACTCTGGTGCTGAGCATAAGTTTACCCTTTATTTATACTGAATCGCTTTAATTAACAGTAGGTTCACTATATCTTTCTTAATAAGTTTGTTAAAGCAAAACTTAAGCGAACACGAATGTTTTTAATCGCAGTTTGTTTCGTCCATTGACTTTGGTATACCGTTATTGAAGACTTTTATCCGTATTACTAAACTTTGTAAAGTTTGGATTTTCCTTAAAGGAATTCTTCGTATAGATAGATATATGTATAAGTATATATGTATAGTTCGAGAAATATAAATTGAATGTTTATTTTTACTATAATGTAGGTAGAAAGTTACCAATTTATATTTCAAAAACTATATATGTACAAACTCAGCACAGTACCTCAAGGTCTTAGGTATTTGCAAATATAGGATATGAATTCTGAATTAGAGATCGACGGAGTTTTTAAAGCATAGATATATGAATAAATATTTTGAGACATCTTACACAAATTAACTTAAATAGTCCCACGGTAACCTCAATTAAGGTTTGTGATGTGGGTACCAAGTACTAAGTGACGATATAGTTATACACCGTGTTTTTATTGAATTCCGTTAAATTAAAGGGAAGCTTATTTTTTATATATATAATTATTTTCAAAACTACAATTTAGGTCAAAAATAAACAATTCCTCTAAGAAACTAGTGTCTTAACTCTTACCGTTATTAAGTTATTAAATAAATAAGTTTAATGACTGAACAAGTGTATTGTAACCTTTATTAAATCCAAATGTTACTTATTTTGACGTGCGCCGTCAGTCACCTGAGATCTTATTTTTAAGGTTCTCTCACACTTGCCATTACGATTTAATGTATGAAAACGAAAAAAAATTTTTTTTCGAAATTAACAAAAGCCGATATACGAGGCAACGTCTATTAACGTCCCAAGTAACCTGTCTAATTTAATGGAAATCAATAAAAACACGGCATATGTATAATAAGTAGATAGGTACTTAAATACATTAAACAGCCACGACCAAGGATCAGATATTTCGCCACTCATGCCTTACACTTATTAGAGCGTGTCAGCCATATTGCCAGGCGGTAAAAATAGGAACACATCAAAGAACACAAGGATTTTTACCGTGGATTTTGTTGTTTCTTTACATAACTCTAAACTGGTTGTGAAATGCCACCGAAAGGTCAGTTGTCCGTGTCGTCAGTTTTAAAATCGCAGGATAACTAGATGTTGAAATGTCCATGTGAGTCGTGGATAGCAAACTACAACTTGCAGACCATTCTTTAAATTGCAGGAAGATACTCGAAAGTATCCGAGAAATTTCATGAGAATTTAAGAATAAATTCCCGTTGAGAATGTTTTCATGAGAACTCATAAAAAAGTGTTAGGAAGAATATTGTATTTCATAATGAATAAACAAGTACCTACCTTTGAAAGGCATGTATACACAACGGTTTTGGCATGTTTAGATTGCTTGTAAAATTTAAATTTCCGAGAATTTTCAGTGTCACTGAAATTTCGGAACTTACGAAATAATTGCTGGTCGTGGACTGCTTTGCAAGGTTCTAAAGGGTGAAAATGAGCATACCGACAGACTTTAAAGGCGTATTCCTGACCACATTCTAAGAGTATAATTTCATAGGATTTTTAATCTTAGATCGGCTTAGTTTCATTAATCAAATCGTTCCGAAGCCCTTATAAAAGCATATGAATACATACAATTTTATCAATGTTTTCAGTTTGTACATTAAGGGGACCATGCAAAATAGGAAGTAGGCGCGTTTGAAGGTTGATTTACATCTTCAGACACTGAGCGTGCCAGACACGTGCCTTGGCAGACACTGACAGACACCGCTTATTTATATCTACAGACATTAAGCGCACGCAGCACGTACCGGGACAGACTCCATTTTTATTCACATTTATCAGAAGCGTGCCGTGTCAGACACCGACAGACATCGTTGACAGACACGCTATGCAGATCAAAACAAACATTGTCTGTACGTTCAGGTGCCCTTTTCACACTTACCGGTAGATTTGGCTACAGAACTGTTACAGACATGCAGCGCACAGACAAAATATTCTTTCCGCGCATACTGGCTGGGAACGGCCCGTGTCAGTCAGCGTCTGTGCGGCCGTGTTACGATATATATAAATTCTTCTTCTTTGTCACTACACTCTTGGCAGAGTGGTCGGGGCCCTCGAATCTTGAGTGGCGAGCTTCACCACCCAAAGGTTAAGTTCAGAATTCTCTCTTTCTTCGGGCATTATAGCACGGAGAGCTTTCCATCGAGCGGCTGGTAGTTCAAGGCAGGGTTGAGGGCAACAGACCACGCGGTCGGTCCCCCATGAGGTGGACCGACCTGGTCAAATCTGCTAAAAACCAGCCCGTGCACGAAAACACTAGACGCGCAGCTGTGAGAGAAGATATAAATTAATGAATAGAAACTGTATCGAAGATTTTTTTTGTCTGGCCAAGGCACCTGTCTGGCACGCTCAATGTCTGTAGATATAAATCGACCTTGATGTAGTTGATGTCGACTGACAGAAAATGGCCAGAATACAATATAACACCATATCCCATTTGTTGTTGAAATTTGAGTGAATCGTTCAAATACAACCATGGATATGTATGCTTAGCACATGATTGGTATGTCAGTATGTCGCCGCGAGATAGATTTTTCATTTTTTATTTACTATATCAATAAAAGAGGGATGGATAGGCTATCTCGCGGCGACATATTGTCGCACTAATTCTGTGCTAAGCCTAATGGAAATGCCTTATTATTATTGTAGATAAGGGGCTAGAAAATTTGCCGCATCGACCGGCTGCGATCTATTGTGGCAGCTCAGTTTTATAGTTCATTACTAATACCCGTTGAGTCTAGGAAGTTCCAGATTCCATAGGCTGTAATATTCTGTACCTCGTGAGGTTGAAGTACCTGACTACCTAGATGACTACTTCTTTTGTGCATTAGTGGTCCGCAGGAAAATGCCTTACTGTTCCAAATGAAATTCCACGAACGCATTACTATTTTAAAATAACCAGTTGTGAAATAATATTAAATCAACAGTTAAAGCCCACAGTTCGTTTTGTCACCTGTTGGCCTTCGGGCAACCTTGTACAACCGGACAGTCAGTGCTCATAAATATATGCACGATTATGGACGTTATTTTTTTGCAGTAAGTGGATTATTCGTTACCTATTTTTAAGCCTAACGTGACAGTCTTTGATTCCGAGATTTTCCACTAGTATTCTGTTAGAAAAAATGAAAGGTCTGATTTTTAGGCGTTTAATTTATCGATTTATAGTATTACCCTCTTAGTCATAATCATAATTGTTTGTCCATTTCGGTTTTATCAATATCTATAAGAGAAGGACTTGGTTCGGTTTTATCAATATCGACTTGTTAAGGACAACTGACCAGGATGCTTAGCCAAGTTGCAAATCGCTAACGCTTAGAGTAGTGGATCGTAGTTTTCCCTCTCTGTCACTCTTTCATATTAGTGCGACAAAGACAGTTAGCTGTCTTTCGTTTACGATTGACGATTAAGCGTTAGCGATTGGCAACTTGTCTAAGCACCCTGATATGTATGCAGTCTACATCTACGACTTAGTTTGACATAATAAACATCATCTCATACAAAAATCACCATTGCGTTACGTTTTTTAGGAACACAAAATAAGTCAACGAAAAGAATTTTGACTGATATACTTCGCTCAACAATTCTTGACAGTGAAATTCGGGAAATTCAAATAATATAGGCGCGAAGAGGTGTCTGCCCATAGGGAATTCGCAGCCTTTTTAGAATTCCTTAGTAAACAAGGAATGAAGTATACGAGTAGGTAGTTTTGCCATATCCGTCTGCCCGTCTGTCCATCTGTCTGTCTGTCGGCTTGTTCGATGGTAAGCAACTATTGTAGCCTCTGGACGCTTGCGATTACAGGGGACTTACATTACATGCGCGTTGCTAGCCCTTTAAATACCTATTACATCATCAGCCTATCTCAATCCACTGCTGGACGTAGGCCTCTCCTATTAACTATACGTATAGAATAAATGTATAGGAGGTAAATGCCCATTATCGCCAAGCCGGGTAATCGCAGTAATGTGTCCACTATGATGACGCTGCTGCCCATCATCAATCTTCTATCAAAGAATGGTCAGTGACACTTCAATCCCTTCGTCGGCTCTCACGACACCCGCAGGAGGAGTTGAGGTGGTGACTAATGTATTACTGCCGTTACCACACGGCCTAAAACCTATTAAGCGCCTTTAAATTGAGTGACATACCACTGCCTATAAATTGTAACTTAACGAGCTAGCCATGTCCCTATTGTGTGTGTGGGATTGCATTGCCTCATACAGCCATTGGATATATCTGAGCGGCCATGGTTCTCAAATACAGGGTGTAGGTCTAATA
>JALPQI010019241.1:0-17213 GCA_025490895.1 Thaumatotibia leucotreta
ACAACTTTTTCTTCCGACAGTAGTAAATATATATTTTTAAAGTAATTAGTATTGCTGATAATAATACGATACACTAATATTTTAAAAAATATAAAAGAGAGATGTTTCATTTTGGAATATAACACGCGTAGCCAAGATGTCAATCGCCAACGCTCAGTCACGAATAAAAAGTAACTATATTTATCGCACTAATCAAAAATAGTAACAGAGAGAAGAGTGCGACACGCTACGAGTACTGAGCATTAGCTATGGCAACTTGGCAACTTGTCTACGCACTCAGTAAAATCTAGCTTTTAATAAATTCAATAATAACCAAGGAGCGGAATTTTCATAACGAAAATCTAACTGCCAGAGGATTGACCAAACTATTTTATCGACTTATCGATATTAAGGAATAATCCATTACTAACTAAAAGATTATTCTGTAACATTTGACCTCTTAGATAAGTAACTTGAATATCGATATTAAAATAAATCATGACAGTGTCATATGCTTATGTCACTTAAGTTTTCATAAGTTATAGAGATTTGTGAGCACATGCGATGTCAATATAAAAGTGTGGACGCCTGACATGATTGATTTTAATTTAGAAATATAAGTTACTTATAAAAGAGGTCAAATGCTATAAAATAATATTTTAAGTTAGTAATGAGCTATTATTCAGCCGTGTGGTGACGGCAGTAAGAATACATTTGTCACCAACCCAACTCCTCCTGCGGGTGTCGTAAGAGGCGACTAAGGGATTGAAGTGTCACTGACCACTATTTGATAAAAGATTGATGATGGGCAGCAGCGTCATCACAGTGGACACATTACTGCGATCGCCAATCCGCTTGCCCAGCGTGGCGATTATGGGCATTTACCTCCTAATGCGGTTATAGGCATAGTCAATAGGAGAGGCCTACGTCCAGCAGTGGACTATCATAGGCTGATGATGATGATGATGAATGAGCTATTCTGTAATATCGATAAGTCGATAAAATTTAGTCAATCCCTTTGACAGTTACATTTCCGCTATGAAAATTCCACTCCTTGAATTCCTTGATAATAACAAATGAGACTAAATCCAATTTAATTGACGTAACGACTCAGCAGAAAACCATTGTCCCTATTTAAATCACCTTAAAAAGAGTAATGCAAATTCATCTAATTAAATACAAGTGCTTATGAAACCGTTAACATTTTAATTGTTCGACAAATAAATATACAACGAACGTCAATGTAACGACGACCTTAATACAATAAGTGCTTAAGAGTCTCGAAAATACGCCCTCAATTAATAGTACATTACTATAGAGGACGGGAAACGAAGGGTTACAGGCCAAGTAGATATATCTAGCCGAAGGAACTGAGGCCAGATAGGAATACGCGGCCTGTAACCCTGTTTCTCGCCGAGATTTGTATAGTGCTTTTCACAAACTTGCCATGAAATAAAACGAACTGATTTCGCCGAACCATACTATTTCATTTTTAAATATACCAATAGCACAGTATCGTAAAACATAAAAAAAAACATTCGCGCCTAACTTTATTTTTTAATCTGTTTGAGGTATTCTTTTACCTGCTGGTATAGACATTAGTGCTAAGGTTTTTTTTTTGTATGGCTGAATGTGAAAACCTAGTGTCACAATTTGACGTTTCAAAACAAAAGACAGTCTGTTTGCAGTCCTAGGTGTGAAATAAATACATGAAATCTCTTTACATATCATCTTTGCACATGACACCGGATAGATAGTATTTCCGGGTTTAATTTAAAGTATGTAACATGAACATTCCGTAGCAAGTTTGAGAAAAACAACATACCCACTGAACTAACATGAAACATGCCACGGATATTAAAATACCACAAATGTGATGACAAGCTTGATATAATACTTATTCGGTCAATGAGGAAGTCACGGTACTCACCAATTCAAAACTCGTGGTGTAATGTAAAAGTTAAATTGAGTTTCATGTATCTAGAATTGTAATAATATGTAAAGTCCATTTCAAATACGAAGGCCCGATTCCACTTGACAAAGTCATTATGCGTCAACAATAGGAGCAGTAATAGCAAAAGATACCTAGCCAAACCCTTTTGTGGTGTGATATTTTTTGCATACATCGGTATACGACACGTGCCAATTTGTAGTGGACCAATTAAATGACGAAAGTTTCGAGTGGCATCGGACCTTCGTATTTGAAATGGACTTATACGTTAGGGTAGATTTTATATCCACCAAGGTTGTTTAAACATAAATAAAATTGAGGCTAGAAAATAGTTTCCAATGCAAAAAAGACCAAACCAGAAGACCATCCATTTATACAGCGTTTATATTTGATACGGGCGAATATTTTAGTGGCAATTACTATCGCACGTAGGAAACCTGTTTGACATACATTTCTTTAGGAAATTATAGTACACCAAACGAAGGAAACTCAGAAGAAAAAACTCGTGTATAAGCGAATTTTGGCATAGTTGTAGGGAATGGTGTTTTAAACCACATACTAAAAGTACTGGTGGTTAGGGGTGGAGCTAACGGGGGGAGAGGGGTGTAAAGGTCCTTACTTTTAATTTTTCGTAAATAACTCGTGAACCGTGGCTTATAGCAAAAAACGTTCTAGTACATAAGCAATCTACATAAAATTCTCTACAAAAAAGACATATACATGTTTCCTCTGGGATCAATGTGTCATGAGATAAGAAAGCAAGAACATGGACACTCAAGAAATAAACACATTTGTTCAAGTAGTTATGGCACATACAGAATGCTCGCGAGCATTTCAAAATATTTTAATGCTCAATTCCTCATCATATTTAAAGTCTTTAATGTAATGTAAAATTTCCTGGATTTGGCTTGGTTTCAGAGATAATCAACCTTTTTTTCGAAATAAGTTTTTCGACGTAACTCGTCATAAAACTTCTTTTTGATTACACTAAAAATATATTTTTATTGCGATCGGCCCAACGGTCCAACTAAGCGTTACAGTTTTTTTGGTTTTATTCTACCTAACTATATTTATTTTATCATCAATGGCGAGTTTTACACGATTAAATAATATAAGAATTACTCCAATCAATGTTATTCATTTTGGACCATACTTTGTAGCTTTTGGACTTAGGTAGTTTTTACATTTGAAACTATTTTCCTTCTCTACTTTTCATTTTATTATATTTTGTATTAACTACCTAGTGAAAACGTTATACCAAGCGTATAAGTTGGTTGGTTGAATGACAATGCCTCATCTTATAATGAGAGCGTAACTTCATTCGTGTGGGAGACCGTAAGCCCGGGTACTTAGGGTGATTAAATTACCTGCAATGATGATTGTATATTTTAAATACAAGAATAAAAATAACAATTTAATTCATTCATTCTTAATTATACAAATACCTGTGACAATATTAACATTTTTTTAAACATAACTAGAAACTATTTAGCTAAAGATTAAGTTACCTACGGCAAAAATGGTCCCTATAAATTTTAAACTATTTAAATATTCATAATGATTTGACAGAAAATCGTTTTTATAGCAATAAACTTTCATTGATTAGTTATCACTATTATCAGTCACTTATTGAATGGAACTTTATAGAAAAATATGTAGTTATCTCTAAATGAGTTACCTAATCGATCCATGGATCTAAATCATATTTGAAAACAAACATGAGCACATAAATAAGCTACATAAATTTATAAATTTAATTCTATTTTGTTTTGGCTTATATTCTTAATCTTCCATAAAAATACACAAATAATAAAAAATACACACTAACTACATAGTTACTTTATCAGTACATAATCACCAGCACGTATTTATATACTACTATGTATCATTCAATCAGTCGCTATGTACACAAGTACATAATATAGGCACTCATCACATTTATCATTGTCTATCATTACGATAGATGATGTATTCTATGGTCCACAGTACAACACAGATCAGACAGCAAAAACTCATCGCGAAGAAGCAGTAGCTATAACTGCCAGTTGCTTCGTAGATGACACCTAAAAAAAGAAGTAAAAATGTTGTTTTTAACAAAAGAAACATGTTGTCGTAGTGAGGGCCTCCGCTATAAAAAAAAACGCTCGTATTGTATGAACAGGGTGCTTAGACAAGTTGCCAATCGCTAGCGCTTAATCGTCAGTCGTAAACGAAAGGCAGCTAACTATCTTTGTCGTACTTATATGAAAGAGTGACAGAGAGGGAAAACTACGATACACTACCGAGCGTTAGCTATTGACAACTTGGCTAAGCATCCTGGGGGGGCCAATCCAATCCAATCCAATCTCTTACTGCGATTTAGTTGAGGTTCTGCTTGTCACTTTTTTGTTCACAATTATTCTATGGAACTAACACATCGCCATTCATATTAGGTCCTAAACTGAATCGCGTTAATAGATCGTGGTAGCCTCTCTGCTCATAAGATCCGCCAATTCCGCCATGAGCATGAATGAGCACACACCGCCGTCACCTCGACACCCACCACAGCGAGACACCTCATAGGCGATCATCATTATAAATGAACCCCCTTATTTATAACCGTCTTTTACTCATCGAGCCGATAGGTTTTGTTTGTATCTTTCCATCTTATAGATTTTTTTATTAGACGAAAAGGGACACGGTACTTTTCGGCTCCCCACACCCGTAAGTATCAGTAGCTACAGCAGGATATAGGAACCCATCAAGGGCTCACTATATATCATGCATCCTCTTCTACTGTAGCTGCATAGGCTACGGTAGTTTCTTAAGGTGCGGTTAAACTAAAAGAGCATTCGCTGTTCTAACCTCCCACTCTACGAAATTCGATCGGTACACAAAACGTGACTGGTTGATTTCTTAGAACGGGCGCTAGAACAGCGAATGCTCTTTTGGTTTAAACGCACCTTTACCATTTGGCGGGCATGTCTTTTACAGCAATTACAGCATATCATGGCTTCTGGACTGGACTGGGTTCTTAAAAAAAATTAGTATCATGCCTAGGACCTTCTTGGGTTGCTGTCGTCCATAGAATCCGGTAATCTCTTACCATCTGGCGGGCATTCCTCTTTGCAGCATATCGCTAGATTTCGTGTTATTGCTAGATTAATATAAGGAATACCTATCAAAGGGTCCGCCATGAGCATGAGCACCCCCGAGAAGATGATGTGCAGCGCGAGCGCGGCGGGGAAGCGGGCGGGGGCGGCGGTGGCCAGCACCAGCGGGGACACCGCCGGCACCGAGAATACCCACCACAGCGAGACACCTCACAGGCGCTCATCAAATAACCTAATTCTGCCACTGCTGCTCAGCTTGAGCCTATCCTCACAGCACCTGCACGGAGCAGCGCACCACGCCCGACACCGCCGTCGCAGAGAACACCCACCACAGCGAGACACTTCACAGGTGGTCTTCATATAAGCTATAGTCTGCCCAGGATTTGTCTCTTTCGTGAGCAGTTGGAGAGAATTACTCTGGCTTTTTATAATGCTAATATTGCCACCCTAAATAGAGAAATCGATATACTATTTCTTGTTTCTACTAACTGATTTGCGAGACTATAATTCTGCTATTGCTCCTTAGCAGCAGTGTAACATCAATCATGAAATACTCGCATCATTCCTTCTGCAAACAATCCAGCTGTAAAATGAGGTCCCTACAAAGGTTCTCCTGTATAAGAGTTGTCGTCTGCGAACAATCCTATCGGGAGAGCTTCTTGTCAAGGTTTTCCCGACGGAAAACACATGTTACAGCTGGGTTCAAAAAAGTGTTAGTAGATGTTAGCTAGCTGTCGTCCATAGGTTCCAGTAGTTTCTTACCACCTGACGGACATGCCTCTTTGCAGCATATAGCTTGATTTTGTGTTATTGCTAGATGAATATATTGAGTGGAATACCTATCAAGGGGTCTGCCATGAGCATGAGCACCCCCGAGAAGATGATGTGCAGCGCGAGCGCGGCGGGGAAGCGGTCGGGGGCGGCGGTGGCCAGCACCAGCGGGGACACCGCCGGCACCGAGAATACCCACCACAGGGAGACACCTCACAAGCACTCATCATATAAACCTTATTCTGCCAGTGTTGCTCAGTCTGAACTATACTCACATCATAAAAGTCGCGCATCATTGCTCCTTCCATAAAATCCCGCTGTAAAATGAAGTCCGCGAACAATCCTATAGTGAGAGCTTCCTGTCAAGGTTTCCATTAAGGTTGGGTTGCTGTCGTTCATAGGATCCGATAGTCTCTTACCATCTGGCGGGCATTCCTCTTTGCAGCATATTGCTAGATATCGTATTATATACCTATCAAGGGATCCGCCATGAGCATGAGCACCCCCGAGAAGATGATGTGCAGCGCGAGCGCGGCGGGGAAGCGGTCGGGGGCGGCGGTGGCCAGCACCAGCGGGAACAGCACCTGCACGGAGCAGCGCACCACGCCCGACACCGCCGTCACAGAGAACACCCACCACAGCTCGCTTGAGCTCACCAGCGCTGTAAGCGATGTTTTGTAACTGATTAATACGAATGTGCAGGGCACGGCGTGCGAGCGGGACAACGCTATGCATGTACTGTCTTGCTGTCACATGGTGGCCACATCCAGGGGGCTAGCACATCTTTCATCGCACGCACGCGGCGTAATGTAATGGAAAGATGCGCTATCCACAGGAAAGAGGAGGATTTTTCTGAACTGTCAATATTAAGTTCTATCTTAACGGAGAGTTGCCGAGTTTGCAGACGATTAAGTATGTGAGACATACGTCTTGGGAGTGTGGCTTAAGGTTGTAGTACCTTCGAAACATTACGTACAGTCGAGTGCATTAATATATAGACACATTTGTAAGGGATCAGTATGGAGAAGTGTACATATATTAATGCCCTTGACTGTACAGATGTCGCTGGTGATTGGATTCACGGTACCATTGGAAAAATTCGCTGTGATCGACGGAGGGTCATCTGGTGTAATTGGAAGCACGTTGGGCCGGCAATCCGGAGGAGGCGGGTTCGAATCCCGTGACAACCAGAGTCTTTCGCAGTTGATTTTTTCTATGGTAAGCACATCTGTTACGACATTGTGGGTAAGTTCTATCTGTTGACGAGGTTGGCATTGGCACTACAACTTCTTGGATAAAAACGAGAAATGTCAAAATGAGGGCTTCCTTATACAAGAGTTAGGTACAAAACATTAGACGCGTCGATTATGTAAAAATCTAAAAAACTAAAGTTGCCCACTCGGTGGATGTTGCGATTTTATGACTTGTATTTTTGAGATTGTATACCGAGGTTCCGATTTCTACCGTTATTTGTTATTAGTTTTATCCAGAAGGTGGACGGTCAGAGTACACACAAACATCTGGATAGGCCTCTATTTCCATTGCGACATTTTCAGATATTTTGACTACCGTAGCGGCTCTGATATAACTGATGGCGTTTGTACATACTCACACTCACCCGCGAGTCACTCGAGTGTGAAAAGAACAGAAATTTAATATGATCGAAATAGTATTCTTTAACAGTCTAGATCTGAGCACGATTTCAGCAAAATTAAATCACACTATTATGAATCTATTATTACAGCCCTAACATTAGTTTTAAGCAAGTACTTAATAAAATTCTTAACCAGTATGTTGTCTTGGCGAATAAATAATTTGATTTCATTTTCATTAACCAAAGTTAACGAGCCAACGGGGAACTATAACATTATCCTATAACCGCCCAGAGGCCTATAAAAGGGTATCCTCAAACAAAAGATTTCCTATTCTATTTCCTACAATATGAATCCAAAATTAATTAGCAAATTTTATTGTCTGGGCGGCAGGAGGTTAAAGTATCTCACTTACTCAACTGACCTTACCTGTCCATCACTCACTCATTAGCTCATTTAGTTATTTTTCCTTCATTTTCTAACTTGATTAAACAATAGATACTAATAGACTTAATAATTTTGTAGAAGTACTTAATTGGTTTAACGAGCCGATCCTTTAAAAGAATTCTTGCGTTTTCAATGAAATAGTAGTGTTTTCAAATTGTTGCTATCATTTACTTTATCAAGCGAATTACAAGCCTTAAGTAAATCCATTAAACAGTTCTGCCGAAGATTTTAGCATGAATTTAAGGGCAGTTGACAATAACTGTTCCACTTTCTGCATCCTAGACCTAAATATTATATTGATTGAGCCCTATTAATCGTCAAATGACGGAGTGTCGTAACATTCGTTGAAACTAAAAATATCTGAATGAATTAAAGAATCTTGACGTCTCAACGATATTCATATCATATAAGTTCAATACTCATAGGTCAATTGTAAAAAAAATATACATAGTTAAGGGCTTTAATGAATAGGAAAACAAAACATAACGTCACTGTTTTGTATTACGAAGTTATGCCCATATACTTAGGTAGTTTGCATGACTAACTTTTGTAACACTGCGGAAACGATCATGATTTAGTCATTAATCCTTTAATTACGTACAATATTTTCCAAAATTACCGTCATGCAGATATGAACAAGCACCTTTACCTTCATACCCCTCCTACTAGAGTGGGTCAGATATTTATGATATGTATTTATTAGTCACGATACTTAATTTTAATAGAAAATACGTACTTTTTATGTCAATTAACGGCGTGGCCAGAGTTAGACCCCATTAATTCCTCCAAGTAATTTAACTCTCAAGCATATTAAAAATTACTTTTTATACGTTTCGTAACTAGTTCATTTTATTATGAAAGCTGTAACGGATCAAACTCGCCCCAGTGTGAGCCATTTCTAATACGACAGAACCCACTTTCGCAATTGGAAAAAATCGATATAATTAAATAAATGGGGGTGACCAAAAATCGAAAAAATCAGACGATTCTTTATTCAAGTATTCAGTAACACAAGAAATAGTTCTACAACAGAAACAAAAACTATTTCTGCAGGGTTAGAAACGAAACCGGTTAAAATCTGAACCTAGAAGAACCTCTAAGAAATTTACTGGGACAATTTTTTTGAATGATTATATTACATCTTTCTAGATCCAACATTATACGATTAAACAAAAATATACTTACCAATTCGCAGGAAAATGGTTATACATGTGCCTCCAAAGAATATTTTTCTGCTGTCTACTGCATAGAAGAAAGTAAATATGGCAAGGAAGAATCTTGCCAATAAATCCGCTATAGCGCCCACCATGACGCATGTTGCTACTTGCATCTGAAATGTGTTTATAATTTAGTTATGAATTTGGCTATGAACTAAAAGTAAAAAAGTATGAAAACCATAAATAAGGAATTTCTTTTAAATCGTTGCTGATAGTTTCACGTAACTAGCCACGCTACCACGTTGTATTGCAATTAGAGTTGCATACTGACCGTCATTTTCAATAACTGACCGACATTTATTATAAATGACCGGTCATTAATGACATCCAAGGTGTACGGCTTGACTTAGAGCAATAAAAAAATCTGAATATTCAGACGAGAAATTAACGTCATTCAATATTAGTTAAAATACTTGGTTATAAAAAAAGATTATTACTACTGTATTAAAGATGGGCAATAGGCCATTTTTAATACTTTATTACTTAACGGAAACCATACATGATGTATATCTTTGATTACTGGTCATTTATAATAAATGTCGGTCAACTATTGAAAATGACGGTCACTTTGCAACTCTAATTGCAATGCTTCTTTGCTGACCAAAATTAAAGATTTTGTCACGTCATTTTGAATAAAATATGAGTAACAAGATAGCTTGTTACTCATATTTGATTCGGAAGTAATTCAGGAATTAAAAGGCATGACTGTCTTAATTAGTAAGTGTACGTCTTATTATTATTAACTGTAAAATAACTATTTACCCGGGTCCATTCACCGATATCACACACGTACCTTACTAAAGCCGTAAGAGAAGAGGAGCATGGGTTCCATGGCCAGGTAGGTCACATCAGAGACGAATGCGAATCCCAGGCCCAGAAGTGTACTCACAAACCTAGGGTCCTTTAAGAGATCTAGTTCCACATTTTCGCAGATCATTTTACTGTAAATAATATTTCCATATTCAGTCATCACAGTAAAGAATTTTCAATAATAAAATGAAAATCATGGAACAAATTTTTATGTAAACAAATCGACCTATTCCGATGGTTAGCTCGAATGAATGTTTCTATTACTATGTAGGCACTAACACATTCAATGCCAAGAGCGCCACTGAGGAGTTATCGCTAATTTTGTTCACATGCCGCCGACTCCGTAGGGGAGTTTATCACTATACTATTTGCAGTACCAGGACAAAAACAAAGGCTATTCCTGCATGTCAGCCGGCGTTAATTGTATAGTGAATAACTCCCCTGGGGAGTCGTGTGGCATGTGAATAAAGTTATCGAGGACTCCTTAGTGGCGTTCTTGGAATAGAAGTAGCGTACATTGTACAACAGGTGGCGTGCAGCGATGATAACCTATGTTTTTGATCTGGCAGTGAAAGTGGCTAAGCAAGTATATAAATATCATAAATAGATACACATACCTACCTATAAAACAACCATGTCCAAGGAACAAACATTCATGAAAACCACAAATACCCTTGCCAGGATTCGAACCCGGAACCTCCACATTCGTTCACACTCACTACAAATTGGCAATGTCATTATTAATGTAAAAATGTTGCAAACGTTTTTTAGCTAATCCAAAATTAGTAGAGTATTTATTTATAAGTTCATTTCAATCAATTTAAATCCACTTTGCACATAAATTATCTCATTCCTCATAATTACAATGAATCATTGATGTTTCTCACGGCTATCATTTTAATTGTCATTGCCAAACTACAAGGTAGCCATAAAATTATACAAAAAATAACAGTTAGTATCTGAACCAGGGCTGTTAAAAACTTGATATTAAATAATTCCTGATCAGGTATTTTTTACTTAGTAACTAAATTAGGATCATTTCTTCCCAGCTTTTTTAGCGAAAAACAAAAGATTTGGGCCTGTATACCCATGTCAATAGAATTTAATTAAATTAAGTTTAATGTTGACATGTGTTTTAATTCAAAACACTTTGAAAAACAAATCTTAGCATGTATTTGTATACGAATAAGTGTAGTGTGATATGATATTAAATCTTTTTCCTCCGAGTTTTCACGGAAACGTCTCATTTAATTACAATGGATGGAGTTAATTGTAACTCCATCCATTTCCGTGAAAAGCCGAACGAAAAATATTTCTCACTACATCTGTAATCATTATGAACCATTTGACCATTCATTGAATATCTTTTTCTGTTATATATAATTAATATAAACGATTTTTGAAAGTGTTGTTCAATAATTAATTAATTATCAATAAAAATATCGATATATGTACATCAAAATTGTTTATATTTTCATTAAAGTTGTCAAAATGTTGATTCACTTGACCAACGCACAGTGTGGAATTTTTCCTCAATTTTGCGAAAGTGTGATTAATTGTTTAATTTATCTGCCATGTCAAATAACAGCGAACATTGAAACTCCCGTAGGTCTTTGTATCATAGTTTTGGATATTTTCAAAAAAGAAAAAAACATCCATAGAAGTCCATAGAAACCTGAAAACTGAATTTACTCATATTTAATGCCTATTTTTTTAAATCATTTTTACGTGTTTATATTAAGGTAATTTTAATACACCGATATCATTTATCAAACATTAAAATTGATGACTCTAGAGGACGGTGTCGCAAATTTTCTTACAATTAAAAACATTTTTTTCCTCGAGAATCCCTCGACGGTCGCATTTTATTTTAATACTAACGAATACTACATAAAATGATCTACTCGTGAAAAAAAAATCAAATGTAAATATTGCAGGACTAGCGAGATATGAATTTTTAAATAATTCAGTCAGGGTTGTCACTTTTCAAGTGTACAAGATTACAAGTGTACAAGATTACATGTTTGGTGAGTTTCTTGGCTAACCCCCCCCCCCCTTGCAGTCTCACGTGTATTTTTCTCATTCGATTAAATTTTAAGAATTCTTTTAATTTCGCGAAATTCCGTCATGAATGTCAATTACAATATGTACCTATTAAACGTGAGTGTAATGTGATTCCTAGTAGGTACTATATGTGCTACTTGAAGGACAGGTAGAAAATAACTTGTAATACGTTAAAAATCTTAAGGTTTATTTATTAACTATTCGTCGGTCCAGGGATTATCCTACCTTTTACCAGCATGCATGTAGCGGGCGAAACTTCTTCGACATCATCTTGCCACTCAGCGTCATCGTTTTCCCGGATCACGCAAAGGACCTCCTTTTGGGATCTAGGATTCGCGTTGGTCGAACTACTTCTACCCCTAGAGCCTCTTGTGCACGGCTCTGTGCAATTGCACTTTTTTTTGCGCAGAAATACATGCCACAGTCCGCGCACAGTCTCCCAGTACTGGCCTTTGGTCCTTGGGGCTTGGACAATACATGTCAAATGGCAGGTTTCTGAAGCCCTTAAGAGTCGGTGTAATACCAAGTGACTGGCGGAGCAGAAATAGAGCATAGCTCTTACCATCATGCTCTGCAGGCTTTCGATAGTTTTTCATCCCACTCAATATTTTTTCTTAGTTTGTTCATCGTCGAAAACTACACGTGAAGTCTCCTTGTAAACCTATCGTGATCTTTCGTGATTTTTTCTTGGACCCCCTCCTCCCCTATAGGACCTCGCGTGAGAAGCACAAGCCCTTATTTATTTTATTAATATTTGAAATACTGTAGGCTATTTGAAGGGTCCACGGAAAAAACATGTCCAGTGCTTAAAAAAATCAGGGCAAATTCACACCTTATTCTGTCAAATGTAAGGTGGTTTTTCCTTCTGTAATTTGAATTGACTAGACATGTTCTTTCCGGGGACCCTTCATTTATTTATTCTCTGGTAGCTATGAAGATGAGTCCGCTTATTGGTCGTTGGTCATAGGCATAGTACTTAGGTACCATTTAATTAGACTTTCCTGTTTCAGTCGTAATAAGTATTTGGCCATTCGGTTGCGTCTATCGCAATGCACATGAGTTGAGATGCATTAGTTAAGTTTTACGTTGTTTTAAGTTTTAAGTTGTTAGACCAAATTCGGGCACCACTAATGACGGAAATACTGCTCAGACAGCATTTTCAGAAAAAAAATCGTAAGATTTATGCCGGAATACTCAGGTCTAGAACCGTGGCTTGTCGACAATTTTCACACCATTTTAGTAGCAGCTATGTTGCTAACGCTTTCCGTGTATTTTGTATATCTGTGGCTGAAAACTGTGTAATGGCATATGACTGGTATATTTTATGTGAGTCACAATGCACAAAATTGTAATGCACGGTTAGAAACTCATTGAGATGAATCCTTTGCCAGTAGCAATGCTGTCCGACCAAGCCGGCGAATCCCGTACTAAATGTTGGCAGTATGCTCGTGAGCACCACTCTCGAAAGGTAGACAGGAAGACTACAATTTTCGTCTTTTTCGGCGTGCTCTCGATTCTTCGGATTTGTCTCTCAAAGACCGACGTTATAAACAAAAACTACTACTTTACCCGATAAAGTTGTGACAGTTTTAAAGCCTTCTGAACGACTTCAGTAATACCCGAAATTAATGAAGACGAGAACTTGGCTTGGCTCTCGCAGTTGATGAACGTCTTTATTATGAAGAAGATAGACATAAAAATCCTTGGGCGAGCGAAGCGTCTCCGTTTCAGCTTTACCAAAAATGCTTTTAACGGTAGCGTACTCTTCTGAAGGTTTGATAAATATTCTTAATACAATAAATATTGTTTTCAGCTTTTTGAGTTTTCGCAAAAACATAGTTAGTAAAAAGGACGTAAGCGATAAGACAGATTTAGCTTGCGTCCACTTATTGGAACAGACTAGCAACTACTACACTAAGCCATGGCCCGACATAATAATAGCCAGTTTTCAGATTGTGACAACCCTATTAACATAGAAATGAGCCAAAACCATAGAAACGCTATAAATCCTAGGTCCGACATGATAAAATTGTGAAAATTTGGTATATAATAGGTACACTACTCATACGTCTTTTAAATCTAAAATAAAATGCGACCGTCAATAAATCATTAAAAAAATTGATTTTATAAAAAAAAGCAAAAAGACGTAATATCATCAAAATAATCAATTATGCAGTCCTGTATTTTTTTTATTTGGTTCAATATCGTTCCTTCAAAACACAGAAAAAATATTAGCGCATTAAATTTGCATTTAGAGGAAATAAAAATACAAACATGTTTTGATGACGTCATAAATGTAATCTTAAACATTTTTTTTCTCAGAAACTAAATACGATAGACGACTGGGAGTTTTTGTATTGGTTTTCTTATAAAATGTTGCAATCGCTAAAGCCAAGAAAATGTGGTGAACAAAACTGAAGAAATATTTCACACTGTGCAACGTATAGCCGTTGACAACTTAACACTATTGACTTACAGAAAATATCATATTTAGTATGCTAATATGGTCTACTTCCCCATGAAACTATTAAGTAGATATTACTTTGATTCGTCGTGATGAAATAAATTTGTTGATACTCACATTATATTTTTCTGTATCGACTCATGTCGCTTTGGTAGTTTCTCCTTTCCTTCACTGTCATCTGGCAACATTTTTACGATGGCTTCGTCATTTTCGAACATTATTCTTGATACGGTTAGTACGTCACACTCTTTAAGCTCTGGAAGTGTTAGATGACATCACAAATGACGGTTAAACGAAGACGGTAGCACGGGTTAATAGTAACATTAGTAACACAATAAGCGAAATTCGATATGTGAATAGGAGTCTAAAGTTACACGTAGGTACAAATTACTGTAGACGACATAAGGGAGAATTGAGAAATGACAAAATATGTATACGATCACAATACAGGGTCAAAACATCAAGAAGTGACAGGCCAAAGATACAGATCTTATTACTTTGACTTGATTTTACAGTTCTGGTCAGATAAACAGTTAGCCCTGTCCTGTTTTTCACATAAATAACTCGAGAAAATTATAGTGATTATTTTAACTGACGGATAGTTGTATCAGCGCTTAGATCAGTAAACATTATAATTATATTTTACACGATATTTTGAGACTGCTATCTGGTTCGATAACTACTTATAAAATTAACGAACTTCAAACTGCATGAGGACTTGAGGACTGGCTGATACAGAGACATAACTGCAATCTTATTCTGGATAGAGCTACGAGTAAAACTGCCAAAATAGATATATTCGCTTCTTTCCGTTAAATAGTCCATTTGGTCTGTCGTTAGTCCGTTTCTCATATAGTTCGTTTGACTCATATGCAGTTCATGATGCAGGCAGATTTGTCAAAACTAACCTTTAATAACATGACAATATGAACCAAATCTCGCGGTCTCGTGAAAACTATCTATACCTACCACACGTATTAATAGTTATACAGATAACCAAAATATTTTAATAGACATAAAAATTGCCACCAAATTAGTTGTCTGATAATGTATCAGTAAAATGATGAGTTATTTATTATTGCTTTTTTGTATCTTTGGTAAATTAAGGTAAACGGCCGATTGCTCAACACATGTCATGTTTATTAATCTCAAATCACCTGCGACCATAATTATATAACATGAACGTCTAACGCCATCGCCAGCTCAAAAATGCCCCCAAAAACAATTGTTCAATTTTATTGTACCAAGATGGGCAGGACACAGCGCTTTTCTTAAGACCGCGCATATTAATTTCGGCGCAACATCTTTGACAAATGTTTATAGAAAATAGCCAATCAAAGCGTTGATAGACCAATCACAATAATTTTCAAATGGCGGTTTAAGTTTTTATAGGTTGATATTGAAATTCATTTCATTACCGTGATGCATTGAAAGTCAACTAAAATTCAGGACCGTTTTTGAATGGCAATTTAGTATGGCGTGCAGCTTCCATGTTTTATTTGTTCGTAGCAAATCACTGACAATAGGGATTACTTCACGGTGTCAATTCGGGCATTAGCAATTCAAGCAAAAGTCCCAGACGTTTTCCTTACATCATGTTAAGAACCAATACTGCCAACCAATCACCAAACCTACCTGTCACATTTCCCTCCGGGTTTTTAATCATGTGCCACTGCACGGGATGCATGACTAGCATGGCGAAAACTAAATGCAGATCCACCGCCATCACCAGCGCGAGGGTCCATCGAAAGCCGTACTCCGCTAAGAGGTACGTCACTAGCATGGGGAAGGTGATGGATGCTATACTACTCATGGTTTGGTTGGCACTCATCATAGCCGTCCGGCGTTTGGTGAAATAACAGTTGAAGGCTGTGAAACTGACGGGGATCATCACTCCAAATCCGGCCCCTGAAAACAAACCGAACATTAACCTTTCGTAATAAGTATATCACATGCACAACACGTCATCAGCTTATTTCAGTTCACTGCTGTAGATAGGTCTCTCCTATTATGTATGCGCATTAGGAGGGGTCCTATATTTATAAAATAAATAAAAAATGTTTTAAAATTACATACATTTTTTTAACCGACTTCAAAAAAAGGAGGAGGTTCTCAATTCGACTGAATTTTTTTTTTTTTTTTTGTTGTATGTTACCTGATATCTCCGAGAATAGTGAACCGATTCTAAAATTTCTTTTTGTGATCGAACGTGTATTACCCCGAGATGGTCCCATTGGCACCAAGTTGGGGTCTGATGATGGGATCCTGGAGAAATCGAGGGATCTCTTCAAATGTTATAGGTACATGTATGGCGCTTTTGGTAATTTTCATTCATTTACAAGAATTTGCATTCAGAAAGTAGGATTTGAGGAAACCAATGATGGAAACAAATCGGAAATCTTGGAGAAACCGGTTGAAGTCGGTTTTTTAAATTTTTAATTTGGTGATTATTTACTTTATATTCCGTAACCGCCATAAAAACCGTTTAAAAACATTATAACGGAATGGAAAAAACCTTGGAGCAAAAAAAATCAACTTTAAGGATCGAAATACCTCGCAGTTATGAGTTATGACTAAAAATCATACATAGTTCTTTTTTAGTTTGATCTCTGTTAATGACTGAACAGCAAAAAACGTTTTCATCACACTTGCTGTCTAAGCGCGCCATTACTCGCGCGCGTAGCGGGAGTAATAGAAAAGTGAAATTCCCTAGGGAGTAATAGAAATGTCAGTACGGCATTTAATAATATTATGTCTTCAAACTTATTTTTTGGTTGACAAATGTGATGAAAAACATTGTATGCATCACGGTCGGTAAGCGGAATT
>JALPQI010019242.1:0-23129 GCA_025490895.1 Thaumatotibia leucotreta
AGAGTTAAGGTTAGCCATTTTGGAACAAGTCATGGATTTATACTTATACGACTACAATATAACTTTATCTTAAGTAAAGGTTTTTATAACGACTACAAATTGTCCGCCATTACTAAGCCGCCGTTATTAGTCCGCCACTTCTTTTGTACCGTTTCCACGATGTAACGTCCATGGTTTTTTTCTTTTAAATAGTACTGTGATGCTCACGAAATGGCGACTGATGTTTTATAATATTAATTTCAAATCGACTATAAATTGCATGATGTTTTATAACCGTAACTTAAAATCAATTTAAAAACATATAGTCCAATAAAAGGAATATAACGAGTTTGGCAACAACTAAAGGTTTTTCAAAGTTTTTGTTTGACGTTAATATAACCAACTGTTGAATAAAGGGTAGATAACAGTCCCGCTGATATCTTTTTGTCATATTGAAGTTACCTTCAATACCGCTATATAACTGTCGAGATAAGGTTTTATGATATCACTTATACAACAATAAAATTATGTAGACGTTGTAAAAATGACCTTATTACGACGGTTCTGTTTTTTCTAAACCCTTTATAAGACGAAAACGTTTATACAACTTTGAACATCATTAAGTAAACGTTTTCTTTAAAACCTCTACATGATTGTTGTATAATTAAGTCGCAAAAACGTTTATTTACCATAGTAATTAGACTATTTGGTAGGACGACTAAACTATCAGATTTATAACGTTTATTTGACTAACAGGTTAACTAAAAACGACTATAAAACTCTTATATGGCTAAAGGTCGTATAACTCTTGATTTATATGACTTCTTTGCTAGTTGGGATTACATTTATTTTTTAAAATATTCAATAACAGTAAGAGTTAAGACACTAGTATCTTAGAGAATGGATTATTTTTGACTTAAATAAGCTTCCCAGCTTGCCCAGCGTGGCGATTATGGGCATTTACCTCCTAATGCGTCTATACGCATGGTTAATAGGAGAGGCCTACGTCCAGCAGTGGATTAACATAGGCTGATGATGATGATGATGATGAAGCTTCCCATAAATTTAACGGAAATCAATAAAAACACGGTGTATAATATACTCGTAAAATCGTTTCATATCACATATCACATAATATTTAAAATGATGTTTATAACATAATCAACAATTTATAAGAAAAATTAATTCCGTTCAAACAAAAAATCTGATCAATCAATAGCATTAAAATTATATAGCATAAATGGTTCAGTAGTTTTTAAATGTTGTGTTGTTCACCGATGAACTGTAAAATAGTATCGCAACTAATTGGGACTACTGTCTTATAGTTGCCGATTTCTAAGAATGAACTTCTGACAGATTAGAAATGAGCCTTTATATATGTGACGTCAAGACTATCGGAAAAACGGTGAGTCTTACCCTCACATTAATAAGGTATAATCAATAACTTTTGACAAAAGTTATTTCTTAGAAATCTGCAACTACAATAAGCGTTATCTTGTACAAAGAGCGTAGGTAAGTACACATCATTAAACGAAGCGACACTACTAAAAGAAAATAACTTAAGGCAATGATAAAGAAACAAAAAAACATACATTTATTACCTTACCTTCACCTCACCTTAACCTAACCTAATTATAAATGTATCACATTCCGTCACCAGAGCAGAAGACGGAAATAGTAACAAGATGAAAATTCATTACATTTTTTGACTTGTCGGTGAACGATTGTCACTTGTCAATGCAGGAATTTAGCCGGGAACCCGAAAATGGGAATGACAGCCAATTCGTCAAATCATCCCGGAGCGTCCTTTTGGCCCCTTTCCAGCCTCTGACCCGGTTCAAGCTGTTGAATGGCTGACTGAACCATCTTCCTAACTTCAATCAATCTCAAATTCACAGTTAATGTTTTATATTTTAACGACACACGGGTCTTAATCGCGTAAACTTACGTTTAATTATATCCTGACGTTTCGGGCATGACGTTACACCCGTGGTTGCAGGCAGACTCAACGTAAATTTACGGGATTAAGACTAGTTTTTCTTTAAAATATGAATGATAATCGTGAAAGTTTAAAGCAAATGTTTTCGTCCGAGTAGAGGTTACATTTCCCACTGTGCAATTTAACATTGGATGCTTGTTAAATAAATAATTACCGTTGAACTATCATAAACAAATTGACCTAGTATCGCAGTTGTGAATACAAGGCGATGATATAAATATATAGGTAGATATTTGATCGAGAGTAGAATCCGAATGAACTAAACCTAAAACCTTGCATTATTTCATAATCACGCAATTTTTGAACACAATTTTGGTCAAATCGTCAATTTAAAATCTTAAACCTTAAGTTCACATACATTATTAGTTAAAATTATTATACATTTATTTTATAACCAGAACTAAAACTTGCAGCACGTCAATTACTACATGATGCAACAGTGCCGAAATATTGGGTGCACAATAATTCGAATTTAAATGGAAAATATCCCGTTTTAAGTCGTACTAGAAAATTTCTTAAAATTATTTCATCGTATGAGCTAGTTTCATGTAGAACTTTCTACTTTTGAGCAGCACTTCTGTAAAATAATCATTTTGCATCTGTCTCAGTATAGGTACGTAGGATCTATCAGTACCTATGCAACTAGTACCTATTATCGATACCTTTGGGTTCAATTGGTGTAAATGTTCACTTTTCGTTCGATCAGGTGGAGTGTTTGTTGTATATATATTTAAAAAAAACACATTTTGGGAAAAATTAATTATAACGAATACCTTTTTTTTCATAATTTCAAGCGCTATCGATCTGTTTAGTTAGTTTCGATATGCAAAAAAAAACAGAGAACATGAAAATACTTGATTGTAATAAGCAGCCTACAATTTCTTGATTTAAGAATAAAATTCTTCTACTTTGCATGTTTTTGATATTTTCTGGCACTTGACGTTGAAAGCCTATCGCTTTGTAATAAAGGAAACTCCAGAAATTTCCTCTGATAAGGATTACAAAGCCGAACTTCGACTTGAATGCGTAAGACGACTTAATTCGTGTATTCCGCGTACTTTTGAAATAATAGAAATCATTTATTCTCTGACATCAAACGCTGAAATGTTGTTTACACTTAATTTACGTTGAGATAATGTTATTACTAACATTACAAGAATTATGAAGCTTCTGGATTTTTAAACAAACTTTGGTATTGCTGTAAAACGGTTCGCAAATCGGATCTTGATAATTCACTAAGAGTAATTTTTATTTAAATCATATGACATTCAGTTTTGTAAGGATATTAGTATGACTTAAAACAGGATACGTACCATGTAAATTCGAATAGTTTTCGTATATTTATGTTTATTTTGCGTTTTACTCGTAATGATTTAATCTGTATGCTGTGTCCCAAATGAATGTTTTTGTTTCTTTCATTTTCACATTTAGTATCCAATACAATTGTTGTCTCAGAAGTATTCATCAAGCTAAAAATCTAGTGTCGCAGACGTCCTAGCCAATTCTACGTCTGCGGCCTTTTTTGAATATTCATGTCACATGGCTTATTGCGATTCAGGCTACGTTACAGTTTCGTTATACCTCGTTATACCACGTTATACGGGAATAAAATCAGATTACCCACTAGATATAGCATTTTTATGCGAAAATCTTCAAATTAAAAACACCATTATATTTTGATTTTCGTGATACATAAAACACATTTTTATACCACGGAAAATAAACAAGCAGATGAATCGGCTGATGGGTATCAACTAATGTTATCACGTAATAGTTATAGGTACTCCCAGATAACAGCACATGTAATATCTAAAAAATACTCGCAATATGATACGAAATTCACCGATTTACTCTAGCTCACAAAAAACGCTTACATCTGCGATCCCTCAGATATCAACTCTCTTTTTTAAGAAGATTTGAAATGAAAGACGTCAAGTTGCTGAAAGCGGACATAATTCAACAAATATTATTATTGGGAATATCTGCAATGTCAATTGTCTATAAAGCTTACATTGTTCCTTTTCAACCGACTTCCAAAAAATAGAGGAGGTTCTCAATTCGACTGCATGTAAACGTATTGCGAAAACACAAATCAAATTATTTATTAACTAAATATTTTGATTTGTACTTTTAATTTTTCTCCAGTAGTCACACTACTTAATAATATATAAATTATAAATATTATTTAGATGTCATATACCAAAGAAAAACGACCAAGATCACCTAATGTCCGAGGTGGGGATTGAACCCTCGTACTCAGCTTTCGAAGCTGATGCCTGTACCCCTCGGCCACTCGGTCTTAGCAACCACCGGTCAAATTTCTCGGGTATATGCAATCCCTTGCAAGGCTAAGCGCCTTTGACCATTCACTAAGGGCAAGCAATACATGCCTGCCGAGTAGCCGAGGGGTACAGGCATCAGCCGCGAAAGCTGAGTACGTGGGTTCGATCCCCACCTCGGACATTAGGTGATCTTGGTCGTTTTTCTTTGGTATATGACATCTAATATTTATTATCGACTGTATGTTTTTTTTTGTTTGTTAGATACATCAGAACTTCCGACTGGGTGAAGCGATTTTGATGATTTTTTTTTTATTTGAAAGCTTATGCTCACCGATTGGTCCCATTTTCCGAAAACCATATAAGTCATAAATTTGCATTAAGCATGGACGAATAACTCAATATCACGCCAACAGATTTCGATGATTATTTTTTTAAATGACTTAAAAAATGTGACGATAGGATCTTGGACAAATCGGTTGAAGTCGGTTGTTTCCAATTTTTTTAATTGGTGATGATGTCGTCAATCGTGAACGTACAAACAAATACGAGAAAGCCTTTGACGAATACGGAATCTATGGAAGGCAGTCTGTGTATTTCTGCCAGTGGTGTAGGCACTCTTACCCAAGGCTTGATGAAATTCGTCTTAACATTGTATTTCAAACGAACTTCTAAATTTCCATACCAGACTATGTTAAGGGTTTTATTCTTTACAACTTAATTTAAGTACTAGTTGAATTTTGTGGTAGTTAAGATTCAATTAGGTACCTACCCACCTATTTAGTAAACCGAACTACATTTTCAGTTTATAATATACCGTAATTCCGGGTTCCATTAGCCTTTAGGGTGTAACATTGCTACCAAAAAAAAAAATATATAAAATACCTAAGGCAAGTAAATACAATAGTATCTACTCGGTTAGTATCGTTTGGTTAAATCTTTGATTATCATTTTGATAGTTGTTTAAATAATTTAAAACAATTTTTTTCAAGAACATTGCCCTTTACTCCTTTTTTGCACTCGAAATACAATCCCACCTATAGCCTAATAATAAGACAAAAACATGAATATGTTGCAGTCAATTAAAATGCAGTTATGCTCATACAATTTTTGATACTTCAGTACATTGAATCCGTTTTACTATTTCCAAGGGGAATATATCGAAAAAAAATTAGCAATGAGTAAGATTCCGTGATATAATCTACACCAAAACGGTATAAATTTTAATCCTATTGCTTCCTCCGTCTGATCGACTGCAAATGAGGAGTTATTTGAATTTAAATGTATCTGTGCAGATTATATCAATGCGTCCCCATTTTCGGAAATGCATGATTAAACAAGCGATTTTTTATTGTGTTATATTATACTCTAAAATTCATGTAAACATTGAACATTTGCAGGTCAATAGTTCATAACATAATCAAGCCCAAATACTTAAGAGCCCTAAAATAAGTACTACTCGTTCGAATGCTATAATAAAATGACAAATAAATTTTATTGTGTAACTATCTAGTCATAATTATTGAACAAAAATGCTCGGTACTTCCTTCCAGAAACAAACAAAGTTGTAAATAATTTCTTACCTCAACAACCATTTCTCCATTTAACCTGAATAACAGAAAACGCTTTAAAGGGTTCAAAGCACCTAAACAAATGAAAACGAGTTGGGCTGCATTATCGCGCCCCGATTTGTTGCCATTTGCACGCCAAATGCACATCTGGCACGGAAACCCGAATATCGTCACTCGTTATGTGAGCTCCAATAATTGCATTTGGATGCTGTTTTTCTCACACTCCTATAAGGTACAGGAGTGAGAGTAGAACAGAAAAAAAATCCACTATTGGTCGGGACTTTTTACTCAGTAACGTATTCAACTGACTGGATGGCAGACTAAACTTTAACTTATCGCAGTAAATACCTACGAATAATCTGCTATCTGTGGTGAAGATTCGTACAGATAAATAAATTGAGATCATATTTTGTGCGAACAACTCAAATTGTTTTATTAAATAATGTTTGAGTTGTGTTTTTATGTTTTGCTATATTTATATATTATCGCTCGGCCACTTCAACTTAGCGGATACCGGTCAAATTTCTCGAGTATATGCTATCTGTTATAAAAGATAAGGCTGGCGCCTTTGACCATATACCCTAAGGACGTCATACGTGCTAACCGCCTAGAGAAATTAGACCGGAGTCCGCTAAGCTGGAATGACCGTATAGTTTAGGTGTCAGCTTAATAAATAAATTGAGATCCTGGAATTCCATTTTTAGTCTCTAAAAGCACACTAAAACACTATTCAACTAACAATAATCAGCAACGTTTACTTATTCTATGCTCTCTGTAATTTATCTATACGTATCAGAACCAAATAACCAGCCAATGACCATTTGTCGACGGATTAAGGTGCATTTAGACCAAACGGGCATTCGCTCATTCTATCCCCCACTCTGCAAAATCAACGAATTCCGACAAATCACGTTTTGTGTAACGAGCGAATTTCGTGGTCGGTGTGGTTCGGGGGGATAGAATGAGCGAATACTCGTTTGGTCTAAATGCATCTTTAGTTTGTAAACCGTGCAGCGGGGCGTGCGACGTGCGTGTTAAACAAATGCAAACATATGCGAGCCTGAGTGCGCGCCGTCCAAGCTCTTCGACGTTCGAGGCAGTACTGTATGGCCCGTCAAACGCACCGCTGAACACACACTCACGGGGTATATCATAATTAATTCGTTTCAGTCAGGTCTACAGATTTACAGTTATTCTATGGAATGGACAGATCGTAATTAATATTAGGTCCAAAACTGAATCGTATTAGATCACGGCAGCCCCTTGCGCTTAGTCTAGTATGCACTAATAATAAGTTCGTCAACGTGACGCTTTTTTGGGTTCGACTAATTGCTAATTAGTAAGACTTCCCAAGATATTTATTTGGTTATTTTATTTATCGGTGTTAATTTGAGCGTAATATTTCTATTTCTGACGTTTTTTGTATGTGACATGACGCCACGACGTGACGCGATGCATACATACAACGGTTGCTTCTCGCCTCGATTCTTAAAATGTACTAATCAAATAGTTAAAAAAAACTCTGCGATTAGTACGAGCGAGAATGCAATGTAAACCAATTTGTTTACTGAATTTGAATAAAGTCTCTGGATGACGGATCTATGCCTGAATCTATAGCTGTTTAGAAATATTTAGTTGCTCCGATGAATTACTTATAGCATTGTAACACTGAAACATGAAGTGAAACTAGTTGTATAAAATTTAAGAAATTTTCTGATTTTCTCGTACTGATTAAAATATAATGTCCCAAATCATTCACTAGACCATAAAATGAGCTAAAGTATATTCAGCAGCTCATTACAATTGGGTTTAAAACTTAAATATCGCAGACAACCTGTAACACCCACGCGCTATCGAGGGTCCTTCGAATATTTGAACTACGCCCACCTTTATTGAAAAAAGAGATTTTTTATTTTTACTTACATATATTTTCTAAGACGTCATTATTAAGGGCCGCTAAATGGGTTTGTTACAATTTCACTTCCAAGGAATTCACCATATTTAAAACAACATGATTTCATACACCTCTCACTAGGGCTTACAATTCCAGAATTTTTTGTATGGGCAATATCGAAATTCCGATATTGCCCTACCGGTCACTAGTTTACATAATATTCGCGAAATTGAATTACCTGTAGGGATATACACAGCTTTATATTTTTAATTATCCAATAAGCTAACTCGAACAACGATTCGTCACAAACAGGTTCAGGTCTAACATTCTTTAAAAATAAAACAGAAACCCAGAAACTCCTATAGTACTATAGAGAGATCTCGAATATCTGGATTACACCCGACTTTATTAAATCCATATCCTTCAAGGCGAATCTTATTTAAAATGTAGATGAACCTTTCGTTTTCGTCAGCTTCTTCTTGAGCTTGCACGGAGAAATTGTATTTTCCTTGGACATGGAAATTTGGCGAAAAACTTCATTTTGGCGGTTGAATTCTAGCTTGTGAAAAGGGTTTTTTTTTGTTCGTGATAACCGCTGATGAAAAACTTTAATGTAATGGTAGAAGCAGGGATCGAATACAAAACAACGGTTCTAATTTCGTTCTATTTCGTCCTTCGGTGTATAAATTCTTTGTTAATGGAGTAATTCAAAAATACGATGTTGTTAATTACATAACATATTGACTCACCGCTTATGTCTCATAACATAAGCGGTGGTGGCTCAGTGGTTTAGACGGTTGACTTTCAATCCGGAGGTCGTGGGTTCAAATCCTGGCTCGTACCAATGAGTTTTTCCGAAACTTATGTACGGAATATCAGATGATAATATTTACCATTAGCTTTCGGTGAAGAAAAACATCGTGAGGAAACCTGCATACATCCGCAAAGAAATTTAAAGGTGTATGTGAAGTTCCCAACCCGCTTACGGCCAGCGTGGGGACTATAGCCCAATCCCTCTCATATATGAGAGGAGGCCTGTGCCCAGCAGTGGGACATTATATTGGCTAAAATATTATTATTAAATAAATATTATATTGAGTACTACATAAGTAGTGTAAAACAATTGAAAATATTGAGTTATTTCGAGGTTTTTCTAAAAAACCAGTTCCAATCCCAAGCTGTTAAAAATTGCAAATCTCTAGTATAAAGAGGTTATACTTGTTGTTATGTCAACGTTTTTAAGCTTCCATTTCCTTAATCCTTCACCTACAATATGGAGACCAATATTTGAAGGTAACAGGGCGGCGATTATCAGCATATAGATGAGTATTATCTTGACTGTCTTCAAGAAATATTTTCTTGGCGAAAAAGCAATCACGGGTTGTGGGTAATCATGACTTATGGCTGTTTTGATTGAATGTGGATTTCTTATGACTTACATAAATATATGAGAATAAACAAAGTAATGGCAAACTGGTATTTAAGGCCACCACTTGTGAAATGATATTTTTTGCAAAAAAGTTTAAATAATAATGGAATACCAGATTACCAGACCTTTTCTCATCGCCGGTCTGACAACTGCCTAAAGAGGGCTGTTACGCCTGGCTGCGTCTTTGTTGTTCGTTAAATCTTTGCAAAACTTTACTTGATTAATTACGAAACATTTGGTTCGTTACAAATGATTTAAGTCAAAAGTTTCTGTAGTCTCTTTACCTTTTCTTCACAAGTAGGTACTGGAATGAAATAAACACATGCAAACAGATAAAAGAAACAAAAGCCCGATATTAACAAATAACTACTTACATATTGAACACCTAAACGTAAAATACCTAGCACCACCAAGCTACCTACGCGAAGCGACAACCGACCAGAAGGGTCTGCTGGGCTTGGTGGATTTGCTGGGATGGCTAAGTAGAGTAGTAGCGCTATCTCCGTCACGCAAATCATTGTCAGTAGGACATGGCAGTTGGTACTTAACCCCTTATTCATTCATGAACGTCTCCTAAATTAACGAGCTGTTAAGTATTGTTTGTCTTATCGATCTTATTAATATATCTATAAGACCTAGGGGGACAAACAATATTTAGCGGTTTGCTAAGTTAGCAGAAGTTTATGAATAAGTAGGTTAGATTTTTCAACAGGCCCTGAAAAACTAACTAGCTCGTTTTTTCTTACGCTCTTACTCTACGTCGTAATCAAAGCATGTATGTCTTTTCATATTTTTTCTAAAAATAATTCTTCGGTAAAAACTAGGTTAAAAATTCGCATGCACATGAATGAACCTGTGTAACTCAAAGCGCTTCTCAAATTAGTTAAACGTTTTCCAAAGCATTTCACATTACTTTCACTTGCGTTATTTTCAATACGAATGAAACCAAGTGTTTCCATCGTCTTAATACTGTGGAACGTTATTCATGTTTGAATACACTTCGTATAGTATGTTCTCGAGAGATTGTCGCAGCCATATTACATAGACACTACAAACTTAAGTTAAGCGCCGTTTTTGTATACAAGTGAAGCTAATAAAAGCGTATTAAAAGAGCTTTTACCGTTTCAACAAGGCTATTACTTCACCTCCTTTGTCGACTCATCTCTAGCTACAGATATTTCACAGTATATGTTAGTACGACTTCTGCAGAACTGTGACAAGTAGGTACAACCGCGATGCATAAGTGAATTCACACAGACGCCAGCAAATACTGCCGAGGGAAACGGTAATGGCACTAAACAAGGAACTCTTGGCAACTTGGCACGCTCGATCGGTTTATTGACAAATGATACGAAAAAGGGACGAAGCCGGACTTCGAGTTTCGGAAAGTTTGAATCTGGAATCGCTTGAGAGATTCGAGTTGACGAGAAATTAAACGACGCCCGTCGGGACAGATTTACACAGATTCAATACTGGCGATATTTACTTATCGGAAATGGTGTCCTTTTCGATCGAATGAAGCTAAGGGGTTACATTCGTATTCTATTGGGTAGTAACGTTTTTTCTGTTTACGACAGGTTGTTACACGATAACATTTAACATTGGCCTGGGTTTCATTTGCATCTCGAAATTGCTATGTAGTAGTATAATAATTTTGATCATTTGGAAAAATCAATCCCGCCAAAAATTCATTATTTTGATCAGGTGTATCCGACGAACACATCCATCAATTTCATGCCGAAATTCGACATCTCAATTCCATCTCAGATCCGTGAGGACTTATTTCTTGTGAGCCGAGGTGCTCTCAAGAAATAAGACAGTTCTTTTCAAAAAAATATACAGCTCATCCATTGTATTATTCTAAATACACTGTTATGGTATTCGCCATCCCTACGAGTACTTACTCAATATAAATTAAATTTTGAAACATTAGATTACTTATTCAGATCACTTAATGCGGAGATGCGTTTTTGCAGAAAGTCGATTTGAATTTGAAATTCGTAAGCTTGGTGACATGTTTCGGCCATATTATCACCATACCATTGAAAAATAAGGTAAATGATTTATTCACTCAACAAGTATAGTCACAAACTATGAATTTCAAGATATATTTTCGTATTTAAGTTGCATGATAATAATCAAAACAGCGAAGTAAATTTACGCGATTATACGGCTAGTTACAAACAATACCAAGTACTCAACAATTTTATGTTCATACAGGATGATCCATACTCGAGAATCTACATAATATAATGTTGTCGAATTTGTCATTTCTTCTTTTTATAACCGACAATTTAAAAGTTCTCAATTCAACAGATTTTTTTGGATGTACTCGATATCTCCGAGAATCGTGAACCGACTTTCGATTTTCTTTAACCGAACGGGCATAACCCGTGATGGTCCCGTTGGCACCAAATTGGAATCTGATTATGGGATCTTGACGGAATCGGTTGAAGTAGGTTTTAGAATAATAATTAACGTGAGACTCAAACATATTAAAATATTATCGAACCATGTCGAGCAATCATCGACTTAAATACGTGCGTAACCCGGTTCGATAATATTTTAATATGAAGTAGGTTTCTTTTACTTGGTAATTATGAGTAATATAAATTCAAATAGTCCATCACTAGATGCCGAAAAATATGATAGTTGATCTTTCATACAGGCCTGATTTGCATACAAAGCACTAGCTTTTATTGAGAGCCACAATAAGCCCTTATGTCTCACCAATATCAGCGATCATAAATTTCACAATATTTAATCGAGTTTTCTTTTCTACTTAAACTCAACAATACCGATCATTCGCAGGTTTCCTATTCATTAATATTCCAATATCGGGTCTTTGTTATTCGGTTTTAACCAGATCTATCTGCCTTTATTCCTGATCGGGGTATATTCTTATCGAAGCCGAGCATGTAGTTTTAATGTGAAGTTGCGGGTAAAATGTCGTCAAGCAAGATACCAGTAGGATTATGAATCTTATAATGATATCACGTCTAATCATTTAAATATTTTATTTTTTATTTTATTTAATATAGAATATAAAGTCTAATAATTTAAATTGATAAAACGGGACCATTATAAGCCTTTACAGAATGAAATACCTACCTATAGTACTTACTCAACTTATCTTTTCATTCATTGTTAATCTAAAGTTTTAACCAATAGCTACAGACTATACTCCAATCCAATAGGTAATACCAGACTCCCTGAGAGGGTCTGCGGACGAAATTGGAAATTTGTACTTGACATTAACACTACAAGTCAATAAACAGCAACTCCGGCTACCCACGCTTTCTTACGCAAAGTAAATTCTGCCATCGTGTGGCATAAATCTTACCTACTTATACCTACTTTAGATAATACCTACCAATAAATAATAAAATTCTGTGCTGCCCACAGGAAACTACAGATGATTCATTCATGGCAAGCAAATGATAATTTTCGTTGTCGTCACAAAGACACCCATACCATCAACCGAAATAGTAGTTAACTCTAAGCTTTTACGACAACAGCTTAAAACAAGTCGTCAAATAAATGAAGGGTTGAAATTTTATACGCCAGAGACATTGTGGTGGTTCAACAGTTAAAGTTTTTACACGCTTTTTATGCTCAGTTTGCTAGTTCGTCGCGAAAATTCTTTAAAAAAATTGCTCACTTAAGTGGTGAACTTTCGAGTTTTTATAAAATACTTAATTATCAAATCTACTTATGAAAATCGGTTGAGAAATACAAGTATCTACTAGAAACAGAGGAGAATAGTTAAGCAGACATACCATCATAATATTTTCTAATTTTAGCTACATACATAGAAATACCTGCATATTCAAACTAATATTATCTATTTAGTATTATACAATTTGAAATAGCATTCCATAGTAAAATACGTATTACTAATTCTGAAGGTATGCAAGAACAAGTTAGACCTAGTTAGGTGGTGCTCAGACCGCGAATTGACACACTCCTGTTTCAAACAAACAATACCTACGAACTCATTCTAGGACCAGTCCAACTCCGACCAGTTATTACGGATGGGGGTCAAACAACAACAGCTCGTCCGAGTTTCTCGAAGTTCAGCTGTGCACAGAATACCATCCTTACCATAAGTATACTGCTGCCACGGCGAGTATAGCCTGAGTGTGAGTATAGACTTTTACCAAGAACATAAACCATTAAGGATCGATTTGACGAAACTTTCGAAGAATATGCTTACTTACGAATAACTGGGATAGTAATGTCAAAACTCCATAGTAATTTGACACTACTCATTGAATAAAAGTTTGGTAAAACGCAGCCTAAAACAAACATTATTGATATTTCTTTGACCTGTTTGTTTCCATTGTTCGCAACTTCTATAAAAAGCAATTATGTACACTCCGTTTGATCTTAGAGAACTCTTCGGAACACACGAACCTAATACTGCTGTCCTACTTTATTTTGAGTCGTCATCGTCAGTAGGCTTAGCACAGGACCAGTATGACAATATGTCGCCGCGAGATAGATTATCCATCCCTCTCTTATTCATATAAAAGATGGAAAATCTATCTCGCGGTGACACACTGACAAACCAATCAGCGTACCTCTACAGTAATTGTACGCCTGACTTCTCTTTCTCGGACCCGAAGGGTATTTTAAATTCAAACGGAGTGTATACATTTTTGTACTCAACCATACACGCTGGCGGCGATAAACTCGTGATACGGGCACAGCTTAGTTGGCTGGACCGCAGTGAATAGAATAACCGGACAATGTGCAGTTTTCGTGACTATTAGCATAGTATTGGCAGCGCGGACAAGTTTTGCAGTAGTTTTGTTCATGTTATATTTAGTCTGGTATGTCACTAAAACAGCATGTCGGGCTATTCTCGATGTAAGGTTCCGTCGAAGTTTTTTTATTTTTTTATTAAGAACACGAACAGTCACATAAACAAATGAGGATATAGTACAATGTACGAAAACTTGAACAGAAAAAGACGTGGAGGTTAATTTCTAAATAAAAGTTAACAGCACTATAACAAGAGATAGAAAACGAGCCATACACAATACGAAGTCTAACGCTAGATGTAATAGTATACAATTTTAACTGAAAGAGTACAAAGTTAAAAAATTGTGAGGAACATAGGTTTGAAAATTTATACTTATTACGAATGTTATAAATTAGTACACAATAATAAAGGGGAAATACATACAGTTGTTTGATAAAAAAAAAAATCAGTCATGTCTTAGCTTGATTTCATCATATTTTTAGATTGACAGTCAAAAGACAGGATAAAAGACAGGAAGGAACAAAATGATTTGAACGAAAGAAGCGAATATATTCGCGTTTTTAAGTATGGGTACCATAAAAGCCGAATTTCAGTCAGTTTTGTTGAAAGGATTTAATTCCTTACTTATACCAATTCACAACTATTTAGTTCTAACCTAAGCTCAGTTATAGACGAACGAACGGACAGACAATGTGAAATTGTAGGCAATGTACCCACTGACTATGAAAGCTTATAAAAGGTTTATGAGAAACATTGAAATATGAAGGGTTGATTGCTCACAAAATTTGAATTTCACTCAGTATTACTGACAAATTGCTTTTCCGTACCACACGTGTCTTAGCTTTTTGTGTTTTACTTAAGTGCATTATACATTTAGTCATTCTACCTATTCCCTTGGATGTAGTAAATGTTGACGAAGGCACATTTGGTGCAAATCTAAGCTTCTATACAATATACCCATTAGGAAAGGGAAAAGCTTAACAGCGGATTTCTGACCAAATTTGAAGTTGAAAATTTCCCGGATTCGATATATTTTAAGAGAAAATGTAATTAAAAAAACCGTTTTTGACCGCTACACAATGATAAACACATATTAGGAAGTGATTTTGTTTCTGTGTTTTCGTCTTGTCACACTTTTCTCTGTTTTCGTAGTCTCGACACACTTAATTGACAGACGTTAAATGAACAAAAAAGTATTTAATTACCAAGCATAATAAGCATCATCATCATCATCATCATCAGCCTATGATAGTCCACAGTTGGACGGAGGCCTCTCCTATTAATTATGCGTATAGACGCATTAGGAGGTAAATACCCATAATCGCCACGCGCTGGGCAACTTTTCTCTGTTTTCGTAGTCTCGACACACTTAATTGACAGACGTTAAATGAACAAAAAAGTATTTAATTACCAAGCATAATATTCATCATCATCATCATCATCATCAGCCTATGATAGTCCACAGTTGGATGGAGGCCTCTCCTATTAATTATGCGTATAGACGCATTAGGAGGTAAATACCCATAATCGCCACGCTGGGCAAGCGGATTGGCGATCGCAGCATATATTATTATGTAAAAAAAACATAACGTGCATTGTTAGCGAAAGTTTTTTAACATTTTTTTTATGTAGTGAGACATTCGAAGTACAAAAAAAGAAATATTTTTTGCAGTCAATTGGATTCTAGATCGTCATAAGTGGCCCGATTGATTTGCTTGATTTATTTGCTCCATTTGACCAAAAGTCATATAATTAACATTTCTAGCCTCTTTACATCTCATCTCTCATCTTCAGCCTATGATAGTCCACTGCTGGACGTAAGCCTCTCCTATTAACTATGCGTATAGACGCATTAGGAGGTAAATGCCCATAATCGCCACGCTGGGCAAGCGGTTTGGCGATCACAGTAATGTGTCCACTATGATGACGCTGCTGCCCATCATCAATCTTTAATCAAATATGGTCAGTGACACTTCAATCCCTTAATCGACTCTTACGACACCCGCAGGAGGAGTTGGGGTGGTGACAAATGTATTAATTATTTCTGCCGTCACCACACGGCCAACTAGTCTATTTTAGCCTCAGGAATATGTTATAATTTTCCCTTTCGTCACGGGCACCTTGTACAGTATTTGTATTAACCATAAACTCAAATGGAACCTCATATTATCCAGTCCAGCTGGTCGTTTGATTAGCTTTAATCGAGGCCACATGCCAAACCTAGATTTACAGGAGCTCGGATACTAAATTTGCATGGCCAAACCCCGCTTTTGGGGTTTGACTGCTCAAGTTAATCCGGGATTCCAAAGTCTGACCTCAGGCTTTACTTGTTTATGTTTGACTTCAACAATTTGTGAGAGATACAGGTGAAATGCCTGTAATTTATTAGTAAGTTACAAAGAAAAAATAAATCCCGCCAAGTTTCTTACCGGTTCTTCTCGGGTTAGCGGTGTAGGGTTAGAACGGGAAGTAGTTTTAATTTTTTATGTAACTTAGACGATGCCGCCAGCATCCTCGGTACAATGCCACAAGGGCCAATCTTAGATATAGGTTAGGTTAGATTTAATCTATGTACATAAATTGTAGTTTTGAAAATAAATATATTAAAAAAAAAAACTTAGACGATTCAAAAGAGTTTGTTGCTATTCCATTTGAATAAAGAATCATTTGACTTTGACTTTGAAAACGTTAATTTTACAAGGAAACAGAATTAAAAATTTAAATTAATTTCGTGCGGTTTGTAAATTGCCCATTCACGAGAAAGAATAATATAACATAAGAACGTAACTATCTTCTGTTTGAAAAATAATTAATTAACATGACAGGTTCATGAACTAACTCAAGCTTTAAATTTTTATCTCATTTAAGTATATATTAAAATATATAGTAGTATGAGTTCTTCCAAAAATTATGTACGAAATATCAGATGATATTTACCATTAGCTTTCGGTGAAGGAAAACATCGTGAAGAAACCTGCATACATCCGCGAAGAAATTCAAAGGTGTATGTGAAGTTCCCAACCCGCTTAGGGCCAGCGTGGGGACTATAGCCCAATCCCTCTCATACATATATTATGAGAGGAGGCCTGTGCCCAGCAGTGGGACATTATTTGGGCTAAAATACTAAGTATAAAATATAGGATTGTAAAGTTGAAAATTTGATCATTCAATTTTTTTGTAAAAATAGGTATTGTTTGTTGTTGATAAGTTCGATTCTTGTTTAAATCTTATTGAACAGAGCAACTTATTGACTAGCTAGAAGTTAGTAGCTTTTTAGTGGAATACAGCACGTTTCCTTCATTTTTACGACCTGAAATCTGTGTGAGTTACACGAATTTGCGCACGCGGGGAAAACAACCGATGTTTTCCCGGATTTCGCTATTTACGACGTTTCACAACAAATCTTCTATCACGTCCAGCCACGTATCTTGGCTTCATCTAACTTTACACCGTTTTTACAGCGCATAAAAAATAACAAACAAGTACATGTGCGTATACATTGTGGGTTTGCGACGCAGACTGCCACAAGTAGACACAGCCTGTATCGAGTTAAGAAATAGCGGCACCACATATAGTTGTACAAGTAATTATTTACTTATAAAATGGATAGACACAAGCCAAATCAGCTAATTACACTCACTAGTTAAACAACTTTGTTTAAGAATATTTTCTTGTAATTTTGACACTGCGACAATTTTACTGCAAGTGATTCGTTCGCGGAAATTCGTTTTTATCCGCTCGTATCAAAAGATAAACGAGCGCTTTAGGAGCTAGTAAGGGGAAAAAAAATTGTAATTGTACAGGCTATTGAAATAAGTATTTGTGCTCATATACAGGGAGTTCACGGAGACGTGATTAGTTTTACATTTTTTTTTATCATTTTACACCGTTTTTACAGCGTATAATAAATAACAAACAAGTACATGTGCGTATACATCGTGGGTTTGCGACGCAGACTGCCACAAGTAGACACAGCCTGTATCGAGTTAAGAAATAGCGGCACCACGTATAGTTGTACAAGTAATTATTTACTTATAAAATGGATAGACACGAGCCAAATCAGCTAATTACATACAATTACACTCACTAGTTAAACAACTCTGTTTAAGAATATTTTCTTGTAATTTTGACACTGCGACAATTTTACTGCAAGAGATTCGTTCGCGGAAATTCGTTTTTATCCGCTCGTATCAAAAGATAAACGAGCGCTTTAGGAGCTAGTAAGGGAAAAATTAATTTGTAATTGTACAGGCTATTGAAATAAGTATTTGCGCTCATATACAAGGAGTTCACGGAGACGTGATTAGTTTTACATTTTTTTTTTACTCTACTGACAACTGATTGCCCGGGACTCGTTAAAAACAGAAAACTTTAATAGTTTTTTTTTTTATTTTTTTATAGGTGATATTGAGGAACCAAAAAGCGTTAAGTCTAGTGGGTAAAGTCTGTGGCGTGGGTCCATGGGTTATTTAGTCCAAGTAATAAACTAAGCAGTATATTTTTTAAGATACGCGAGCGCGGGTGAATCCAGTGAAACTTGACATTTGCAGTATCAGAAGTAATTTAAATTATAATTTATTAATTATAAATATTAGATGTCATATACCAAAGAAAAACGACCAAGATCACCTAACGTCCAAGAAGTGGGGATCGAACCCACGTGCTCAGCTTTCGCGGCTGATACCTGCACCCCTCGGCCACTAGGTCTTAGACCGTAAAATCTTCTAAAAAATGTTGCTGCTTACTAGCGCGAGGAGCGAGGGGTGAAATGGCATCATGCTTAATATTGTCAGTAAGAAAAAATACTACTATTTTAGTATTATCAAACCGGAATCAGAAGGGGATTCGAATGTACTGTTGACACAACAAATGACACAAAATTTACCAAGATAAGAGTTGTTTATAGATGTAGTGAGTAATTAATTAATCTAGTCTGTAAGTCTCTGCACTTAATCTATAAATATTTGAATATAACTATGAATATACCGTAAAGCCGGGTTACATTGGCCCTAGGGGGTAACTTTGGCCCAAAATTAAATTTATCATAAAACCAAAGCATCGCCTAAATTACATGATGTAATGTTATCAGGCGTTTTAGGTATGAATTTTGCATCCCGACACATACTAAAACTGTTAATTTTAAATAAGTCTGCCCGTCTGTCGAACTTTTTGTCTATCACATTTTTACGCGAAAACTGCTTAACCGAATAACACGAGAGCGGCTATGAATATACTTTGAGAAATTAGGAACATCATGAAGTAAATAACTAAATAGGTTTTAATACAAAAAAAATCTTTAATGGAAGTTAGGTATCTAAAAGTTGCAAAAAGCACAGCATAAAAATGTTATGTGCCGATGAAATTCAGGACAAACGTGAGAATTAATTGAAATAAGAAGTATATGAAAAGATTTTTATGGTGGAGTTGTAAATTTATATCATAATAATTATTTTAGTTTGCATTTGTCATTATGATGAAATCTTAATTTTACTGCAATAAAACAAACAATGTGTAAGAGGAAGTGGTGCTATTTTATACATAATTTGTTTAAACATGTTACTTATTTTCATAATTAATAAGCGTTACGCTACAACACGAAAAAAAGTCGTGGGCCAAAGTAACCCTCCCGAATATATTACTTTAGCCCAAACTTTACGAAACCGAAAAAACTCTTGGGTATTATTTTATTAAAGACAAAGTATGTAAATTACTTGATTACACTCTTAACTTTACTTCTGATTTATTAATTCATACATAAAGGTGTTGTATTTCAATTAAATCGAATGAGAAGTAAAACACATCATTTTTTTGGGACAAAGTAACCCGGCTTTACGGTAACCTAAATTGACTTATACACTGTTGTGTCAACAGTACTTTCGAATCCCTTTCTCATCGCGGTTTGATAATAGTTATTGCTATTCCGATCTTACATTAGATCCGATCTTAGCCGAGTGTACCTTAATCAGAGCATGTAAAGATTTGGTAGCCCATACTTCGGAAGCTCCCATTAATTAACCTATTGGACGCCTTTGACTGATATATCTGCACCGTTGGTTCTATGCCAAAGATCGATTTGACACGGTCCACAGAGCAATATACACGATGCTCGTGAGCATTCCGAAAGATTTTAATGCTGAATTCCTGAACTAGAGTATTTAATGTTATATAAAATATCCTGGATTCGGCTTGGTTCCAGAGATAATTAACCTTTTTTCGAAATAACTTTTTCGACGTAACTCGTCATGAAACTTCTTTTTGATTACAATGCTACCACAATGTGTTCTAACATTACCACATTTTTTGCCTGACAATCAAAAAATAAGAATAGACTTGACGAAAACTCCTGTCCCAAAAAAATCATTAAAAAAATATATTTTAACAAATTGTTGTTCTGATAAAAAATAGGTATTAGAAATGTTAAAAAAAGCCTTCAAAAAGTCTAAAAAAAAAAGATTTTTTTTGTGGTATTAACATTAGGTCTCATAATATTTTTTGTATATTATGATGTCTAGAATGCATAGTTAAAATATCTCGCCATGCTCGCGAGCACCGTGTATATCTACATATAGGTAAGAGAAGATCTAATTCAGTTTTAACAGTTTTTGCATATGACTTGGCATCGAAAAGGTAGCGGTAAAAAAATGTGATGTCTGATCGTTTTTCACAGACGTGTATAAAGAGCCGTTTTCTATCAGGTCGTTTGTAATGGCACTCCTGAGTCACGGCCAAGTGCGAACCTTTTTATGCAAAGGAGCTCGTAAAACTCCGAAACGTATTTTCATGATTGAGGATTGGGTGAGGAAAGTTACGGTCGAAAATATGTAGGCTGGCAAAGTGGTCATAAAATATAGCGTTTGGACATGGTTTTTGCTTACCTAAGTATAATTTAGCTATGAGAGTAGATAAAATTGATTGCGTATTTGCTATGTAGGTGTACATTTTATGTTTATTTTTAGCTTACTAAAATCACTAAAGGAGCATTCCTAGCGTTGAAAATGTCAGAAAAATTCAATTGTTTTTTTTCGGGAAAGTATGAAAATTAAGTTTTTCTCGGGTTTTTACAGAAAAAATCAATGTCATTGCCATCTATTTTAATTGATTTTTTTTCGGTGATATCGCTTTCTTTTGCTATAAGTGAAAATTAGCCCTAATTCACATTGGTTTAGAGTTGAAAATTATTGTTGTAAATTTCATTGATTTTTTCGAATAAATCCGGAAAAAAACTAGCTGTTTGGAAAGAAACGCGATTTAATCCGGAAATTTTCAACGCTAAGCATTCCATGGGCTGTCCCGTACAAACGCGTGTATAATCCAACACTTTGAGTTTTCTTGCCTAGTTATTAGTTAATGATTTTTTGAGCAATTGCTGACTTATCTAGTCACAAAAGATAACTTTGATAAGCCCACAATTTTGAGCAAAACCGTGTTTGTACACTGTGCAGGCACAAAACAGAATCCCCAACCTCCAAAAACTTGTCACAATGCTTAAAAAAGTTTTTAAAAATCATAAACAGTGTGAATAATACTTTGCCCATTTACTAAATAAGTAGGTATTTAGGTTACACGAAAATTCGTAATAAAAGAAGGGAATTTACGACTGTCCCCGCTACTTATGCTTTACAGATAGCTTACATACTAGACAGCGCATTGAAGAACCTTGCAAATAGTCAATAAGTCATGGACGTCACTAACATACTACGTCGTATGTAATATACAGGATGGCCAAAAAATAAGTGCATTTCCGCTGCTAGTGAGGTTTAGGGTGGCAGAACAAGCCTCTTGGCATTTTTTATATACAATATGTTCAAATTTCGGAAATAGTAGTCCTAAGTAGCATCTTGTTACATTCACTTATTATTTGGCCACGTGGACGTTTCATGGAAAAATATTTTTTGGAAGGATTTGGAAGCAACAATCATTAAAATTATACTAAATATTTACGGCTACTCAGAAGGAGGATAGTCAGAGTCCGGAATATTTCTAATACATAAAATTAATCTGTCAACAATATTTCATAGATAAATTAACCCCTACAAACGTATTAGATATTTAAAGCATTACTTTTTGTCATGCCGGCAAAATAGAAGTAAGTTTGAACAATTTGGACCCTTTTTTCACTCGTGAGGATTGAATGAGTTCAAGATTCTGAGTAAAAACAATATTATGAAATTCTAATAACAAAATGTGGGAACATTATGTACTTGCATATTTTACTTCACCAAAAAGAATCTAAGGGGAAGTAATCTATATTCTGAGCACAAATACTAAAAGTTCAGATTCTGAATATGTAAAAGTAAATTTCCAATATAATTTATTATGCATAATCTCATAGCTTATATGAACGTTTACGTACTCGGTTTTACATAAAAAGTATGTTTTAGATGGCTCTTTGAGTAAAAAAGCTCTTAATAAAATATCATGTTTATATATGGATACCGTTTAATTATGTCTTAACGTATTTTGTAAAGGTTACGTGCAAGTTTGAAGGCTTCTTTGAAATGGAAGTTTTAAAGGTTAGACTAACATTTTTTTATCCGAAAACGTTACTAAAATAACAGCCTGTTTCACGATCCCGGGATAAATATACCTGTCAAGTATAAAAACACTATCCTTTTACCTTTGGAGTAGCAGGTATACCTAGACAACGACAGCTTGTAATCTTGTATAAATAGCTTGTATCTTGTGTAATCTTGTGTCAGCCTCCGTAGCCTAGTTGGTAGTGACCCTGCCTACGAAGCTGGAGGTTCCGGGTTCGAGTCCCGGCGAGGGCATTATTTGTGTATTTATTTATCACAAATATTTGTTCCTTGGTCATGGCTGTCTATGTATTTAAGTATCCATATGTATATATCTATTATATATATCGTCGCCTGGTACCCACATCATAAGCCTTAATTGAGCTTACCGTGGGACTAGGTCGATTTGTGTAAAGATGTCCAAAAATATTTATTTATTTATTTATTTAAATAGGTACCACCTTAATCAATCGGTAGTGCAGAGTAAAATCACATTAGCACGAGGGCATTTCTTGGTGAATTAACCGGAAAAATATTTGAATCACTTACACATTTTTTTTTTCATGTACAGATGTTGTAGTGCAAAATCCTTTCACTTCGGCTTTTCACGGAAACGCCCGAATTAATCTCCCTGTCTCAATTAGCTTCAGTGCAATATATGAAAAGCCGAAAGGATTTTGCACTGCACTACATC